>WOFM01000405.1:1136615-1443479 GCA_011428145.1 Ericerus pela | reverse complement strand
AACATGCGAAAATGCATCCAATCGAAATGTGAATATTATAAAAATTACTAGGCCCAGTCTAATTATATGTCCGGTCGGATACAGCATATTGAAACCGTTGACGAACAAACACAAACATAAAGTAGGTAGACAGAAAAATATGATTACCAAAGACGAAGCAAATGAACTAGAAAACTCTTAGTTGGTACCTAGATGTTCACAAAATTCACTTCAAAAATCAACTACCAGCCTGATGGGACGAGTAAAAATAACTGATTTTACGATCACAGGCAAAAAACGAAAAAAATCTGGCGAGAACAAAAATAACACAGACAAAAAATTCAAAAAAAAAAAAAAACTTGAAGGAACATAACACCTGGTGCGAACGCAACAGCAATAAACATGCAAATGAATTACGAGCAATAAGTAATGCTCATTCATTAATCATACACATCACTCATCACTCGCGAGTAAATTATCAATTTACCACCTGTTCTCGTATTCTCGGAAGGTTGTTTATTTAATTATTGATTTATTTGTTTATTTTTTGGAGAAAAAAATGAAATACACGACTTCATGTACTGAAATATTGAACAAACGATTCTCAACAAGAAGGTAGCCAACATCTATTTGTATGTTCTGCTACTTCATACATAATGTACAAGGAGCAAAGCCTGGATGAACACTGGCGATTTTTTTGCCAGTTTTGTGAGGTTATATAGTCAGCTCCTTACACACACATAGACACACATATGTAATATATATATACATATTATGTCATAGCAAGTGTGCCCTTATAAGAAATGACTAGAGTTCATGTACCAGTCTGTGATATCTCTGAGATCTTTATCTATCAATTAGTCACGATCTGAACATTGTAAATTACCTGCATGAATTTACAGGTAATTACAAACAAACAAAAGGGTGTGGTTTAAAATACAAGGTACTAACTGTCAGCCTTTTGGCAGTAACTGTCATTGAGGGGTCCAAGCCCCTTACCTCATAAAGAGTTGATGATCCTCACAACCTACATCTACAAAAATTTATCTTCTACAACCATACCCATACCTCCGCCAAAAATTTCAAGACAATCTAAATGAAGAAAATTTCTCTTATTCTATTTTCCTATCATCAACACCAGAGTAAACTCTTACTTACGCCACTGTTTGATAATGTGAACAAAAAAACTTAAGGTGACTTTAGATAAGAAAAGCGACCAATAGCGCAATAGTTATTTTGATACAAATGCCCAAAGTAGGTGATTTTAACTGCAGCTGCAAAAATCACATCTACAGCAACCATCTACTTGGCACAAATGTGACATGCTATGCACCCAATTTTTTGCAACACACCCAAAATACAATTTCACGAAAGACAAAAATTTTAAAACGGTATCAAAAGAATATAAAAACGGAAAATTTCTCATTAATTTGCTTTTTGTCATTTGTTTATTTTGTAGTACATAAGGATGAATGAAAAATTATATTGAAAATTTTTCAATGTTATCCTCTTTCCAGCAACACCAACCACAGCTCTGTAGTTTAATTAGAGGCTAAGGAATCAATTAATGAAATAACAGAAGTTTGTTTCAAAATTTAATTGTTGTGTTTAATTGGACAATAGATCAGAGAAAACAATATTTTCTGATTAATTTCAGTTTGTAGTTCCTGTTTGGATTAGGAATAAAATGATAAAATATTCAAAAGATGAATTGGAAGCAGAGATCAGAGCAAAGTGCTGTATGATACACAACACATTTGAGTTTGTATTAGTGAGAAAAAGTGTGTTGAAGTCATTGATGTATCCATATACATTTCACCTAATGGAAGGTTGAAGTAATAATTATGGTAGAACTATTTTTGGAAAATATTAAAAATTAAAAGGAACTGGTACCTACCTAGTGAACTATGAATGCAAATTGTCAGCTGAGAAGATATAAGCATGAGAAAGATCATGATCTTCTTTTCCATAAAATATACAAAAATTGAAAAACGGTTGTCCAAATTGATAATAAAGTTTTTCCAGGGATTTTGTGTTCTCCAGTTTTCTCAGACACTACTGAACCATAAAGGCGATAAATTTCCATCAGATCTGATTATATAAAATCACTAACTTTCGTGAAAATTTCAGCCTTATTCCTTTGGAAGTTTTCTCAAAACTTTGAACAAACATTTTTGGGCGATACATATTGTACATAATAAATTATACCTATATACGCAAAAAATGATATGTGAAAATGTGAAAATGATAACAGTCGTTATCTTTTCTCATGAAACAGATAATTTTCATCATCCCTACTCTTAATTCTCTAGCGAGGTCAATTTAAATACCCCGTTTGCCAGAAAACTGGGTAAAAACAGAGCACGTGCTGAGATTGTTACGAATTTGATGAGAACAGACTTCTTAACGAGTTCTTTCGAAAAAAATTATAGGAAAAGCGACCGATAATTTTTCTCCCGTCGAGTTATTAATTGCGATGAGTAATAATTCGACATATCGTACGACACTGTTTTCACGTATGAGTACATAGGAAGAGGGCGGAAGAGGAGGTTGTGAAAAGAAACAAAAGTTACTTGATGAAGCAAATTAGAAAGAAACTTTCAAAATTTCTTCTTCATTCTTATATGCCCACGAAAATGATGATGAAAGGAGCAGTAAAATATTTGAAAATTAACGAATTGCTCTATCTTAGGTTGTTATTGAACTATTTCTTTCTTACGTCTTTTTCTTTGTCTGGAAAAATAGGAGGAAAAAGAAAGGGGAATACTAAAATGTTCAACTTATACAACGATAAGAATTTGAAGTAGGTCCATGAAAATGAGAATAAAAAAAATGTGCTTGAAAAAGAAATGATAATTTTTAGGAAAATGATTTTTGACAAAATCTATTTAGAAGAGTTTTTTAGGCCATGACCTTCTAGGTCATGAGACATTTTCTAGCATATTCTCGCAAGTTGATCGAGTGTTCTTACAATAAATTTCTATGACGATATATTTCAAAAAAAGATAAATTATTGAGAATAATTCAATTTTTGTAACATGTGCAGGAAATGCGTCTTTCTCCAGGCATGTTTAGCATGTAAAAATTGAAAATGAGCCATTTTAGAACACTTCGGTTTTTTCCACTTTCGCTAATCCTCGCACCACCTACATTTATTTTTCTACATGCCTTATTTACTTTTCCACACAACTTCATGATTTCTTTAACCCTAGGAAGGAGTTAACCTAAATTTTTAAATTTTTTCTACTATAAAAGTTTCCTCTTCACAGGGATTCAAACCTCAACCACCAGATTGGAAGGTGAGCACCACATACAATGCCACCCAGGCTAGGTTAAATATGAGAGAGAATTTGCTTATGATAACATTATGTGTTTGCCTATTACTTTTATCTTTAAAAAAGGTAGCATGACGAAAATTTTATTCTCGTAAGAGGATGATGAAGGGATGTGAATTTAATTTTCGTTTTTTTGTTTTAAATTTTTCCGCACACTCGTCTCATTTGCGTTTTATTTTATTTCGTTTTTTCACATTTCTATAAAATCACTTTTTTCCCATTTTTTCGGTTTTAGCAGCCTGGCTTAATTTTCGTGTACTCTTCACAGAAAATATAGCGACTAACAAGGCTGGAAAGTGGGGAATTACCTTACAAATGTGAAGTTTGCATGAGCTTTAAATATATTTTTGTATTTACTCTAATTGGTCGATGACATCACTTTACAAATTAAAGAAAAAAAATTGTACGGTTCACGTTATCGCGTTTAATCATGAATAACTAGCATTATTGAGAATCAAAAAATAAATAAATAAATAAATAAAAATAAATGAAACTAGGTATAGGGTTTAAAAAAAATCTATATATACGCTAGAAATAATTGCTCTTATTATAGTAATGATGTTTTTTTTTTAGTTGTATACTATTAAGTACCAAAATTAAACTGTGAGATAAACTAGGTTTAACTTCATTTTACCTCAGGTTTTTGAGTTAAACTAGGTGTAAAATACCTTGTTCTAAGAGATATTCACATGTAGAAGGTAATCAACAGCTTTGCGTGTTCTGTCACTTTATACATTGGCAAATTCAAGAACACTGGTGATTTTGTAGCCAGTTTTGTGAGTTTATATAGTGGATTTGGTACACGCACATAAACACACATACATGATATTATGTCATAGATTACGTCTCTTGCCTCCATTAGGTGATAAGAAATGATGCAGTGAGTTTGCTGCCAGTCTGTGACATCACCAAAATCCCTATCAGGTATTTGATCATAGCCTGTATAATGTATCTTACCTGTATATAATATGTAAAGGTATGAACATACAAACATATGAGTGTTTAATCATTTAATGTCATAGAAACGAATATATGCCGGCCTTTAGGAGGCGACTGTTGTCAAGGAGTGCGAGCCCATAAAACCTTATACGAGTATTATCCCCACACTTGGTTTATTGCAAAGTTCAAATTTTGGTTTAACCAAGTCCAGGTGAATAATAAAAATCTAACTCTCCCGTTTCAGAGTTTGTCTAAAAATGTTCTTAGGAGATCAAAATAAAACTCTTAAGTTACAATATTAACTGAGTAGAAAAAATAGAAACTTCAACATAATGTATTAATACCAAGATATCTATGCAAGAGTCAAAATTCAGGAGAGAAACTGCTATCAGAGAAATGGATATTGTGGGTAAACATTGATACCCACTGTTCCGTCCCATTTTTGCAGACGATTCAGTTCGTCTACAAAAACATGTCAAACAAATTATAGACAACTATTATTCCTAATTCTCGGAATAATAGCTGTCTATATTCTACCTAGCTTCTCACGAACGGACACCACCAGATATGCTGACAATGAAGTGTCATCATATTTGGCGGATGTTCCATATCACGCCACCTTTTTGGTCAGCCATCTTTTGATTGAAACAAAGAAAATGAAAATAATGTCATATCTTCATTTTGAAGACATGGTCATTCCTAAACCTGAAGTCAAGTAGAGACGTTAGGGTCCATACTAGTTGCTATGGACATTAGGTGTCATTATATTAAAAAATAGAAATAAGTATAATTTAAAGTGTTCGTAATAACTAAAGTGAAATTTCTAATAAAAGATAAATGTTCGTAACTCATCTTATTTGTTGAGGTAATTTAAAAGTATTGAATTACTCCCGCAACAAATTGGCGCCCGAACAAAAAAACCTTCGGAAGTAAATTTAAAAATCATAATAAAATTTTTCTTTAAAATAAAATTTTTTTTTTCCCTATCGCGGATAATTAATTCAATTTTGCTGAAGCAAATACTTTCACGTAAATATCAAATAAATTGTGGCTAAAATAATTCAAATATTGAAAACAAAATTAAACAAACGTCTACGAAATCAAACCTTTATTGAAGAGGACCGCAAATGTTTAATTAATACAAAAAAAAAATAGTTCAATTAAAAATAAATTAATTACAAAAAATAATTCTAAAAATAAACTTAGAAATAAAACGAAGATCCAGATCCGGCTCCTGAAATTCAAAAAGAATAGAATCAGCCCAACCGGTATCCAAAACCACATTGTAGAGAATGAGAAATCACTTACCAACAGTGTCCATCCAAACGAAACTAACGGTACACTACAGAAGACTACAGCACACTATTTGCCATCTAACTGTAAGCAAAATATAAATTTATCTTCCGTTACTTCAGACAAATTTGAAACTATTATTGATATCATAAATAATATTGTAAAATGTAAAATCTCCCAGCCCTCGCGAATGTCTGAAAAAAGTGAAAATACGAGTGCATCGCTCCCGGATATTTTAGACTAAAGTCCGAAGAGAATATTTTGGAATTTGAAAACCGTCCTAAAAATCTGTATGAGAATCTGTCTGAAGAGGAAAATTACCCACTCCTTGGTAACCATTTGGGAAGTCTAGTATACTTCCTTTCTCTATCGCGTGCTAAAAGCGGCAAAAGTAAAGAGGATAGAAGGTAGAACACGTATCAAACTACAGAAAAAACTCTACAAAGGTAGACACTCTAAACACTGGTTGTTAAATATATTATACTCAAACTCCAACACCAAAAAATTTGAAAGAACAAGTAATTTTGATAGATTAATCAAGGAAAGCAAATGTTATCGTAGAGTAACAAGAAGTATAAAAAATAAAGACCCCAACGAAGCTGAAGAAATCTTCTCTGATACAGAAGAAGAAGATTTACTAAAGAAAAGAAGTTAGAAACGGAAAAGAAAGGAAAGGAGGAAACAGAAAGAAGATTAGCTAGATGAAGTCTCAGCTCCAGTTTTGAAAAACTCTTATCTAAAGTATCACACCACGTATTACCAAAAATATCAATTTCGGCTACAACCGATTCTTCTCTCCCAAATGACAAAGACAAAATCTTCCTTGGAGAAGAATCAATTCTGAACCAAACTTTTGTCGACAGACCCTCACAGTCTAGTGCTGATATGTCGCCATCAGTCCCTCAAGGACAGGGAATGTCCTCACAGGCTGAAATCCAACACTCAATACAAATTCACGTAAAAAGTCCAGAAAATTTAGAAAAACCCACAAGTAAAATTCCAAATTCAACTGACGAAAATTCTTTCGATCCTATCAACCTATTACCCCCAGAGATACGTGTAGAAATTCTTGATCAAAAGGAACTTATATACGTCAACATAGTAAATATTGAAAATAAAAATAAACCATTTCTAAAAATGGAAAACAAAAATATGATCCTGGAAGACATCACTGAAAATAACGCACGCTTGCTTTTGCAACAACAACAACAAGCAAGATTTGCGGCAGCGAATGAAGCCTACACACAACACCACCAAGCCATGAACTACTTTTGGAAAAGGTCAGAAAGATGAAATCCGAGCCATTTTTCAAATGGCCCCAACGAGGACATCCTTGAGTTTCTTTTTGAATATGAAACTCAGGCAAAAACCTTCGAAGCAACCGAATATGAAATGATACGAAACCTAAATATAGCCCTTCGTAGTACAGCTCTCGAACTGTTCGCAGCCGAAACTGAGATAACCCCAGAAACTCCATGGTTAGAAGTAAAATGAATCTTAATAAGTATTTTTAAAAAGGATAAAGATACAGTAAAAAAACGTATCAAATCTTTAAAATTTGATGATTCATACTTCAGCACAAATGTACCTAAATTTTTCCGACTCTATAAACAAATCGATGCAACAATTAGTGAGAAAAAAATTTGTGACCTCTTACTCCCAAGACTAACAGGAGAAATGAGGAAATTCTTTGCGTCGAAAAATCTCCAAACACAAAGTGATGTTTCAAAAACATTCACTGATTGGAAAGAATTCAAAGAAAAAGCCTTAGATTTGACCGATGTGCAAAAAATGGAAGAGATGCTAAATAAAGCAACAGAAACGATCGCCAAGTTAACAAAACAGATGGAAGAGATGATGAAGGGAAAAGCTCCCGAGAAAAAAGAACCTGCTAAACCCATAACTTCGCCTATCTTCCCTACTGACCCTATTATTGTGGCAATAGTGGAGGCAGGATGGAAACCCCCAAATGCCAACAAACGAAATCAAAATCAAACCAGAAATCAGGCGATGGAAAACAAAAATACAGAAACCAGATTACGTAGAGAAAGAAATTTAAATAATAATAATAATAAAACTAACGAATCAAACGATGGTAACCCGAGAAGAAGGCAGTCTAGAGAAAGAGAATCTAATTGGTCGCAAAATAACTAAAGTCCCTATAGACCCCAAAGGAGAGAAACTTATCACGAACAAAATAATAACCGATATCCTCCTAGAGAGATAAATTGCTTTAATTGCGGAAGAATGGGACATTGATCAACTGATTGTAGACTATGTAATCGTAGTACACCTGAATTCCCGCAAAGGAATTTTAGACCGCCACGATTCAATAACAACTTCGCATCAAATTTTGGTCAACCATTCAACCCTTATGGACCACCGCAACAGAATAATTATGCACAAGCATAAAATGCACCATTTATAAATCCACAACCATGGGCCAATGCGACAAACTATGCATTACCCTCTTATAACTTGCAAACTCCGAGTGTAGTTCCAAGTATCCAACAAAATTTCACCCAACAACCAAAAAACTTGCAGTAGAGCCCGTTTGCTCTGCACCATATCATGGCAATGACTTTCGGGTTTGTAATGGCAACGTCCATCATCCAGACTGCGCTGCTTTCTTAGTGTTAGATCCACACGCGCCGCATAATTGGAAAATTCATATCCGTAGTGCATCAATGAAATTAGTCAGGGTGAGGGGTAAACTAATCGTCCCCTGCAACATTGTGAGCCGTGAAGAGTATGAAACACAGGGAACAGTCGACAGCGGCTCTGAAGTGACGCTTGTACAATATGACCTCGTAAAGGATAATGTGATCAGACCTGCAAGAATGTGTATGGTAGCCGCTAACGATTGTGCAATAATTGTTAAAGGAGTTGTAGAAATCACTATAAAAATGGGTGATCTCCTCCTCGATGCGGAAGCATACGTCACCTCTGAGGTAACCACACCTTTACTACTCGGATACGACTTTTTAGATCGACATAATGCCGACATATTATTTAGTAAAAAATTATTTAGAATAGGACCGCCATGGAAACGCGAAACATTTAGTATAATTAAGTTTAAGGAAGAAAATTGCGAAGGATTTATTAAAGCAGACAAAGATTTCTGCATAGAAGTAAATAATGAATATTTTGTAAACCTGGATCCAGAAATGGGAAAAGCAGATCCAGATCAGTTTTTTTTAACAAGTTACAGTTTAGAAGGCGAATATATTGTCGATGATTTAGGATGGCCAGCCTTAAGATTCTACAGTCCGCACTTCGACACCCAGATCGCACAAGGGACAGTTTTAGGACGCTATAGGCTTCGACAGCAGACTATGCGGGACCGTCAGACCAATTTGGTCTGCCGTGGCCAACCCAGCATCCAACGCATTACATCGGGGGATACTGCGGGTAACCAAGGTGAGGAGATTGATATGCTAAAACTTGTCCGCATAACCCGATCTGATGACAGCGTTATCCACAACAATGAAGGAACACAAGTGAAAATTAATAAAAATTTAACGAAGGAACAGAAACAGGCAGTAGTAAGTGTTCTAAAAAAATATATCCATATATTTACGGAAGAACCTGCGAAGGTATAACCTACGAAATTAAAACCAGCACATGTCTACTTGAAAACAGATGAGCCGGTTCAACGTAGAAATTACCATATGGGTATTTTTGAAAAAAGAGAAATTAGAAAGAAAATTAAGGATTTCGAAGAATGTGGTATTATCAAGAGAGCAAGCTCTAGATATGAGAGCCCAGTATTTGTTAAGAAAAAATCAAACGGAGTTTATAGATTATTAGTAGATTACAGAGGTGTAAACGAAATAGTAAAAAAGGATACAAGCGGAGTCCCTCATCTCCCCGAAAATTGGGATGCATTACGAGATAAAAAATATTTCGTAATGATCGACCTCAATCAAGGATATTATCAAATTCTCCTTGATGAAGAATCAAAAGCAGTAACAGGAATAAATGTTGAAGGAGTAAGCTATGTATTTAACTCCATCCCTATGGGATTAAATGCGAGCCCTAGCATTTTCCAAAAAACTATGACCGATTTATTCAACCATATCCTAGAAGACAAAGTATTAGTCTATCTAGATGATATCTGTGTCTTTGGAAAAACCTTTGAAGAAACACTAGAAAATTTAGAAGAAGTCCTGAAAGTACTAGTTGAAGCGGGCCTACTAATCAAAACCAGTAAAAGTAGCTTCTTCAATGAAAGTATCGAATATTTAGGTCATAAAATTTCATATAATAAATTAGAACCGTTAGATAAAAACATTAAACCAATTTGCGAAGCTCAACAACCAAAAACATTACGTCAACTACGTAGATTTATTGATTTAGCGAATTACTATAGGAAAATGATAAAAAATTTTTTGCAAATCACAGCACCATTAACAGACTTAACATGAAAAGAAAATGTTAAAGTAAATAATAAAATAACATGGAATGACGAAGCACAAAAAGCATTCGACAAAATAAAAGAATTGATTACATCTGAACCAATTCTTACTATCTACGATCCTGATGCTGAAACATACGTCGAAGTAGACGCATCAAAAACAGCCATATGAGCAGTAATAATGCAAGTAGACAGAAAAACAAAAGAGCCACACCCTATAGGATATTTCTCGAAGAAAATTCTTAAAAATCAACATTTATGTTCTTTTGATTTAGAAATGTTGGCTATCACTGAAACTTGCGAATATTTCAGAGAATTTTTAGTCTACAAAGAATTTAATATTTTTATGGATCATCAACCCTTAACATACCAAAGACGAATGAAAAAACCAAATGCAAGATTAAATAGGTTAATTTCAAAATTAGGAGAATTCACATTTAAGATCAGACACATTAAAGGTGAAAATAACAAAATTGCTGATTATCTTTCTCGTCTCGAAGAAGAAGAAGAAGACATCCTATCCGATAATTCAGAAAGATCTGGAAACTCCGATGCAGCCACAAATTCTCAACTTTCCGAAATTTCAGAAAATTCCAAAATAGGAAACCCAATTAACATCACAGACCAAGAAATCCACAATTTATGGGATTTACAACGTGAAGACAAATATTGTGGAATCATAATAAAAATTTTAGAAGGTGGCAACGAAAAAGAGTTAAGAAAAAGTTTAAAAATGAGAAGATCACGCAACCTAAATCCAGTTTCTCTTGATGAAAATGGAATTTTTTGGAAAAACAATGATCACTCTGAATATCACTATGCCGTACCAGTAATTCCTGACTCCCTCATACCTCAAGTACTAAATATATGTCATGAGAGTTAAAGCGGGGGAGGACATTTTGGTATTTGTAAAACTCTTGCCAAAACGCGTGCTCGATACTACTTTACGCAAATGCCTAAAATAGTCTCGAGGCATGTACGTTTGTGCCATCTATGCCAAATTAATAAAAACATTAACGAAAAATATGGACACTTGAAACCAATTAATCTTAAAGAATGCATACCACTTGCACATATCCAAATTGATTTTATCGGAAAATTTAACACAAATAATGAAAAGAAATTTGTCATAGTGGGAATAGATAAGGCAACAAAATATTGTTGGACCAAAGCAGTAACCCAACCAAACGCACATTCGGTAATCAAATTTTTAAAAGAAATTGTACGTCATTACGGAAAACCAACGAAGATTACATGTGATAACGGAACTCACTTTTCAAACGAATATGTGCAAAATTATTGTAAAAATAACGGTATTAAAATATAATACTCTACATCATATTCACCCCAAACTCAAGGACAAGTAGAGAAAATGAACGGAACGATAAAAAAAATGTTAGCGAAATATGAAAGCACCGATAGTGAAGAATGGCCAGACCACGTGCATAACGTAGCCTTGACCTATAATATGACACCGATTGAAGGTTTAAATAATCACGATCCATTTTACCTAATGCACGGTTATAAAGGAGAGCCCCCCATAAATTTAGACATTCCGTCACCACTTATCAGCAAAACCAGAGAAGAACAGATAAGTGAAGCAGACAAAATTTGGAAAACAATTCCGAACTTTGATAAAAAGAATGCAATTAAATATTCAGAATGCTATAATAAAGGAAGAAAAGAAATTTCTTATGAAACTAATGATTTAGTTCTCTTAAAAGCACCGATAAATTACGGAAAAGGCAAACCAAAATTCCTAGGACCTTATAGAATAGTAAGAAAAATTTCAGATTTAAACTATGTAATTCGCATAACCTCCAAAGATGGAAATAGCATAGACGATACAGTTCATATAAGAAGACTTACGCCTTATAATGCTCGATCTAATGCTAATTTACCATCGAACATTGAAAATATTACATCCAATAATTTGGAAAATGAAGAACATATTCCCGAGTCTAATCCGAAAAGAAAAAGAGGTAGACCAAAGAAAGGAAAGAGCCCTGAAGAAGAAAATGAATCAGAGGACAAAATTAAAATCATTGTCAAACGTCCAAGAGGAAGACCACAAAAAGGAATTTTAAAGAAATCTGGAAATAAAAATAAAAACAATAAAAAGGTAAAATTTAATGACGAAGCTTTATTAAAAGGGAAAGATTGTTCAGAATGGAAAAAGAAATTTGAACTAAAAGACCCAGAAAAAAGAAGGATAACCTTACAAAAAATTCAATCGATTACCCATAAACAACATATGGAAGAAATCAAAGTGTTCAATAGGTGTGATGAGGGAAAAAGTATAACACAACCTTTGTCTCTACCTATTCAACCTATTCCCCAAGATATTAAGAAATCGAGTAAGTTTGGAGGAATATGTGAAAAGATACTCCAAACTACCACCCGAAACATTGTATTATAACCCTTGTAATTTAATTCGTAACAATTATAGATAATTTTTATATATATATTGTAAGGACCATTTACGTACATATTTTCTCCCTCAAATATATAATTATTTTTTTTACTCACCAATTACCAATCATCCTGTGTGTCGTGAGTAAAAGCCCCCCCAGCGGTCGGCTTTGCTTCACCTTGCTCTTCACTTTTGGGATGATTGGAGGGTGCGGGCTCCGGAGAAACTGACCGACGCCTGAACTGCTGATGACGAGGAACCAAAAACATGCGCCGATTGGACACGACCATTTTACTCGGTCCAGAGGTTGGCTCACTTCTTGGACTTGCTCCTCGTAAAACACGACGATTGTGAGAGATGGTCATTTTTTCTGACGGCTCCAAAACTCGCATAACCTCAATGTAATGAGGAGTGTCATTAATCACGATTTTTTGCCGATAAAAGCGAACAAGACAGTCAACCAAATATTGAAATTGGTACCTATCCATAATCGTATTGGCATATGCGGTATTGGTAATCGAGAATCGAACCTTAGCACCAAAATTTAAAGGCTGCATCGCCATAATAATGGCAGTCAAAAGGTTCAAGCCAACAGCATAACCAGTGATGTCGGATGGATTCACATCAAGTGTTGAAAAGCAAACCACGGATCCTTCCCACCTCCACAAACTTGCCTTTGGGAAAAGGAAGCTGAACTGCGAGGCGAGTTGTACCATCGACTGCAAGCAACACTCGCATAAACTCTGAGGCATCACATGCCTCCACGATCCAAATGAAGTGTTCAGTGAGTTGCCAGGAAAATTTTTTTGGTACACATCCACTCCCGTGGGACCATAATCCGCTGTCAGAAATGAATGGATAGCTTTAAAAATCTTCCAAAGCCCAATAACACCAGTGAATAAACATGGACAACGCAGCGACCAACAACGCAAATACGGCAGAGACACCTGCGTGAGCATGAAACTTTCCAAAGTTTCAACAATCCCCGTGTCAGGCAGCATAAATTTAGGCAGAGAGCATAATTCCGCCGGAGACGGATACAAAGGAGCATCCTGAAGAACTTCCTCACTAGCGCAATCCATACTTAAACTCAACATCTAATCGAAATTGTGAAGAAAATGTCTCTCAACGTTCATCAAATATAAATAACGAACTGAACGAAAAATGAAATATATACAAAAGAAGAAAATTACGACTAATAGGAACATAAACTATAAATCTAAAGGAGGACGAGGACGAAGAAAATCAAAACGAACCAACATATCGAACACACCGAGAAGACTGCGATACCTCCATATATATCCGAGTTGTAAAGCAAGATGAATTCTTGCTGAACAATCAAAATATACTGGAGTCTGCCATCTCCCAAGGCCTACCCTCGATGGTAGCAGTGCGAATCAAATTCCAGAGTTCCACACTAACACAGATGGTGTAATTTCCAAACATATGTATATTTTTATGAGAAAGAAATAAAAATTGAAGAAATATTGTGCATCGATATACATTTTTGCACCTTATTAATATTTTCTCTCAAACAGGCGAAGCAGGAGCTTCGGGCTTTCTTTCGCCCAGGGACCTTTGTTCCGTCCCGTTTTTGTAGACGATTCAGTTCGTCTACAAAAACGTGTCGAACAAATTATAGACAACTATTATTCCTAATTCTCGGAATAATAGCTGTCTATATTCTACCTAGCTTCTCACGAACGGACACCACCAGATATGCTGACAATGAAGTGTCATCATATTTGGCGGATGTTCCATATCACGCCACCTTTTTGGTCAGCCATCTTTTGATTGAAACAAAGAAAACGAAAGTAATGTCATATCTTCATTTCGAAGACATGGTCATTCCTAAACCTGAAGTCGAGTAGAGATGTTAGGGTCCATACTAGTTGCTATGGACATTAGGTATCATTATATTAAGAAAAAGAAATAAGTATAATTTAAAGTGTTTGTAATAACTAAAGTGAAATTTCTAATAAAAGATAAATGTTCGTAACTTATCTTATTTGTTGAGGTAATTTAAAAGTATTGAATTACTCTCGCAACACCCACACGCATTTAATATGGATTTGCGTATTCCTTTTTTGTTACCATTTTGGTAAGGTAGCCAACCTTTTACAACACTGGAAACTGGTGACTAACGATAGGCATTGCCAGGTTAGGCTGCACTTGCACATTATCTGCGAGTATTGAAAAAAATAGGTGCGTGTTTGTTTCTTAGCTTAGCATTTTAACTGTCGTATGTATATTTATGTATGTGAGTTCATGCTAGGCTATGTTCATAGCATTTAGGCTAAAAAGAGAACAAGTTTTGTAGTTTGTCCATTAGCCTATGTGCTACAAACATGCATTTATGTTTTAACATCCATAGATAAGTGTGTGGACTTGGTGATGGACCAAGTTCACAGTCTGTCAACTGGGGCCAACCCCCAAGGGAGAAGAAGCGCATAGTCCCCACAGATATAGTAAACCTACAATTTTTTTTATAGTTCATTATCTGACTAGGTAATTATTGATGGTAAATTCCAATATGCTAATTTCATTTGTCCCTTTATGACGATGGTCCTTTTCAGCTTCCCAATAATACAAAAATAATTATATTATGAAAAACTATCCATCTTCATCATCCTATTTCTTTGTCCCCATGATATTTTCAAGAAAAAATATTATTTGAAGGGATGTTTGATTGAAATTTTATGTAGTTACTTATTTCTTTTTAGCAAATTAATATTTTTATATTATATTTATCTCTCAATTATTGAAAAAAATTCAAAAACTAACAACAGTCACACACTTCAATCCTTCCTGGTGAAAGCATAAAGTATATATAGAAACAGTGAATATTTAGAACTTACTCCGGGACCTAAGCAACCACTCCATATTTGAAACACAAAACTATATATTCAACCTCATTTTAACATTATTTTACTGGACTAAACACATTGGAAGTAGCATATGTAAATCATGCTATTTGAAAAATGAAAGAGTAAAATACTTTACCCACTCCGTTAAATACAAGATGATCCCGACGAACATCAAAGAAAACCTCGACCAGCCAATAAAAATGATTTAAATTGATAACATAGTTACCATTTGTAAATAATGCTATGCATCTTGATGCATGAAATAATATTCAAAACGTATTTATTGGCAACGCAGCATTGATGATATTGGATGGAGTATAGAGCATCAATTTTCACAACGTACCATACAGAAATGTTTCAGGGCATCTTAATATTGGCTAAATGGATCAATATGACAACGAAATTCACAATCAATTACCTGCCTATATCATAATAATTCATTAATAAAACTGATTATGATCATAGCAGTAGTTGGTTGGAAAAGTAAGCTCAATGACCAAGGTAATACTTTTAACAACGCTATAAAATTTTTGGAGAAAGATACTTTGTATGGACATGTTTATGAATCAAGAAGTCTTTACTCATATCGACAGACATTCAAAAAAGCTTCACTGAAAATACCTCAACCATTGCACGTAATGCCATGCAGATAATTTTGCAATCTTGGAAATGGTCGTATGGTCGTGTCTGCATCGTTCACATAACTCAAATAATTTGGTAACATTAAGTTGTTTGAGTTGACATGCATAAAAGTTACTTGAGGAAAAAAATCTACTTCTTGCTAGCAGGGCTTTCTCCATTTTGTGTAAAAATGTCATAATCTAGAATGAGCTCAATTTTGAACTGTCGAAAAAATTGCGATGTTTTTTGACACAGCAAAGCTTAAAGCGACATTGAACGACCTTTTAGGCATTTTTACTTTTTTTTTTGTCCTCCATACCCATAATTTGAACGCTTTTTTCTGTCGATACACACTCGTGCCACACTCGTGAATATTCTTCAAAACTTTGACAGTTTTGTTTTTTCTTTTGCATCTCATTTTTCTTCATTTTCATCTTCATCCACAACTTTTTTTTTTGCATATAAAGTTGAAATTCGGCAAAACTTGTATGAAAAGCTAGCAGGAAAAGTTTTAATTACTTTTCTTGTAACTTTTTTCCTTTTCGAATTAGAAAAAACGAAACAAAAAACAAGTACCTATAGCCTATGTGGGCATACATAGATAAATGGTTAGCAACGAAAATAGAAAAGAGGTACATACTCGTATTTACGAGTAAAAAAATAAATAAAAATTCGTAACAATATGCGACCTAAGAAAATGCATACAATAGGATCTTCGACGACTAGAAATAATTTAGCCAAGTAACTTTTTGACTCGCAGTTCCTGAACTTTGGCGAAAGATTTTCGCGAACAACCGAAAATAAGCTTGGACTTTCCAAAGTTAAGAGAGAGACAGAGAGAAATTTACCGCCATACCTACTTATCAAAATTGAATTTCGTTAAAAACTTTTTCAGTGTATTCATACCGAACAATTTCCTATCGAATTCTTTGGTTCTGTGCATTCCAGTCGAAACAGTAAAATAGCGATAGACGAAAAGTAAATCCGTTCAAAGAATGATAAATAATTTTCGAATTCATTATTCACTCTAAAGAACGGGCGGAGAAGAGAGGAGTTAAAGTTGACTTTTTATTTTCAAATTGTGGAAAATGAAACTTGGAAAACAAAAATGTGAAAAGAACTTTTTCAAGCTAATTTTATCACTCATGATTCGACGATAAATTTATAATTCCTAATGAGAATTTTTGCTGGTGGAAATTAAACCCAGTTTGATTTGGGCCTTTCAATACTGGCAATCATTTTACGCTTCTTATCATGAAAACATGCCTTCCATACAAAATTATTGTATTGTGGTAGTAAACAAGGGGTGGGACAACATCAATACCCAATTGCATGACAAATATAGGTACGTACCACTGGAGCTCAACAATTTACCAAGTGGAATTCCCAAATATAATTAGACCAATATTTACAACGGGGAAGACTGCTTCAGACTGAAATAGCCGGTCTCACGAATCCATATTGACTCGATTTAGGTCACACAAAAAATTTATCCAGATTTAAATTGTACCAGATGAGCAGAATGAAATTTTGGACATTATTGCAATAAATAGCCATTCTCCCATTGTGCCCAGTTCTGTAAGTAGGTACGTCAAAATGTATTTATTATTATTAAAAAAAATTACACACAAAATTATGACAGGTACAGAAAAATATATTAAAAAATTCAATAAACTGCAACATGAATGGATATATTGATAGAACAGTAACCGAAAGTTAAAAAGAGGCTAGCAAAACGAGAAAACTAATTATCAACAAATCCTTTAATGTAAATATACGTAGTGAGTCGAATTAAAGTTGAAAACTAATTTCCCAATGGGAACAAAAAATATAACCGTAAACTTCCAACAAAAAAAATTGCGTGATAAATTCATGGATAATACGTGTCACATGGAGAACAAGCGTATGCAATATCTACAGCCTGATATTTTTACCCAGTTTGCTTGCAGACGGGGTATTCCTCACAAAAGGGTTATGGGTGGGAATGATGAGAATTATACGTTTCATGAGAAAAGAAAATGATCGGTACCATTTTTCCATTTTGACCTAACTTTTTTTTTCATGTATTCCTATTTATAAATAATATATAAATGTAAGTATGTATCGCCAAAAATTTTATGTTCACGATTTTGAGAAAACTACAGAATGGATAGGGCTGAAATTTTCATGAGAGAAAGTTCTCATATTTCTACTCATCGGTTTGGTAATTCTTGAGGAAACTAGAAAACAGAAAATTCATGGAAAATCAGTTTTTAGCGATGAAAGATCGATAGATCGATATTTTTTGTTAAAGATATGGATAACTATCGAGAGTTCTTTGTAATTTCTTTACTTGAAACTATAGAGGTTGAGGACCGGAGTTGTAACAGAAAAGAAAGATTTGAGTGAAGTTACGTCCAAGAAGCGAATGTTTATTTCATAAGTTACATAATTTAAGCAAAGTACATTTTTAGAGTAATGAACAAACGGTAACGGAAATGAACGAGTGAGCGGCGGAAGTGGTATATCAGTGTAGCCGCGAGTAGATATAAATAAATGTATTCGATATATGTTCGTGTGTTCGTAGGAGTGAGAGGGGAGAAGGATTGGTGGTCTCAACACCCCCCTACAATCTTTTGAACCGATCACGACTGCGGGTGTTACAAAAGTGTTTAAAAATTGAGTTTGTTACATTTAATTACAAAATTACAAAAATATAAATTTTTTAAAGATTGAAAACGTGTATATATAAAATGGTAACTGATTTGGACGATTATGGTAAGTATGTTGATTAATAAATATGAATAAAATATAGTAAATATGGTAACATGCAAAACTAATTTATATTAGGTAACAAGATAAATAACATGCAAAATAGAGATAAAATATAATAAATTAATTTTTTGTGATGTTTCAGACAAAATTTTTGGTAATGGAGTTGACTTTTTATGGATCACAATTTGGGGATTCTAGGATTTTATTAGTAAGTAAGATATGCTGCTTACTGGATAAGGCTTTTGTGAGTAAGTCAGCTAATTGATCTTCGGTAGCTATTTGTTTGAATGTGAAAATTTTGTCATTATAGGCTTGAGCAAGTCCATAACATTTGATCATGAGAGCTCGAAGACGTTTTTGTCCTCCTCCAGAGATGACATGAATAACAGAGATATTGTCTTCGTAGACAATTACTGGAGTGTCAATTAAGAAGAATTCACGATTGAGAAGCCAAGCAAGTTCTATATCCTCAAAAGAATCGTGAAGAGCAATTAATTCAGCTGCTGTTGATGAAGAAGCATGAATATTTTGGCGATGAACGCCCCAATTTATCAGGTCGCCATACATAGTGATTAGGTAACCAGTTATAGATTTTCCTTTTTCTAATTCAGACATGTTTATAGGTTGATCATCAATGTCGGGGGCATAAGATGCATCGACATAGGCTGATATGCCTTCGGAATTAGATCTATAGACAATAGCAAGATCAATCGTGTATTTCAAGTACCGGATGATGCGCCGTACATAGTTCTTTTTTGTGTCATCGGAACAGTTTTGGGATCTTGACAAGTAATTGACTGAGAAAGATATGTCTGGCCTTGTGCCTCTAGATACATATAATAGTGCACCAATCATAGATCTGTATTCTTTATTGTCTGTGCCTTCAGATTTGCTTAACTTGAGGCCTGTCTCCATAGGCGTTTTGGAAGGATTTGAATCACACATTTTAAATTTCTGGAGAATCTTTTGGATCTGCTGTTTTTGGGTAAGTTTAATTATTTGTGATTCACGATTTCTTTCAATTTCGAAACCTACAAAATGGGTTGGGTTGTTTACAACCTTCATAGTGAAACGAGTTTCAAAATGATTGGTTATTTCATTAACCCATTCGGGACGATTAGTTGCGAGAAGGATGTCGTCTACGTAAATTATCATGAAGGCAATACCATCTGATTCATCTTTACGTGTATATACGCATCTGTCGATTTTTGACTTTGTAAAATTGGAAGTTTGAAGATGAGAATCCAGTAACTCAATCCAATTTTTACTAGATGTTTTAAGGCTGTAGATGGATTTTTCAAGTTTAAGTAATTTTGTTTTTTCGACGTTGCAACCTTGGGGAATATTAAGAAAGGTGTCATTTTTAATTTTTGAGTTCAAATAGGCTGTTTTGACATCATATTGAACGAGTTGTAGATTTAATAGGTTAGTTACAGATAAGATCCACCTAATTAGCCAGAGTTGCACAACAGGTGCATAGGTCTCTGTCATGGTATACTCGGATCTGTCCATAAAGCCTTTGGCAACGAGTCTAGCTTTTGGGCACATTACTCCTCTTTCATTGGCTTTGGCCGTGAATATCCATCGTGTGTCAATAGGTTTGATATTGTGTGGACGGTCTACAATTTTCCACACGTTAAGGTCTGACATGGATTGCAGTTCATCATTGATTGCCTTAAGCCACTCTTTCTTAAAAGGATTCTGGAAAATATCACTAAAACTTACTGGCATGCAATCTTCTATAAACAATGAGTCTTCAGATGAGGCTTGTTTTAGCACATTGACCCTATAGATTGCCTCTATTTCCTCTTCTAAGGGTTTTACTTGGAGTTCCTCTGGTTTATTTGTGAAATCGGCTAATGTTTTCGTCTCATCAAATTTAACATCGCAGGATTTGTAGGATTTCATTTTGATTGGATCTAGTATCTGATAACCTACATTCGAAAAGCCGATCAGAATTGTTTTAAGGGCTCGGGGTAAAAATTTTGGGTCAAGATGCTCCTCTTCGTTCTTCTTGGCTTTGACTGCTGATTGCTGTCTTTGTTCAATAGGAACGTGTTTATATGCAATAGCACCAAAGACTCGAAGATGGGAAATATCGGGTTTGGTTCCGTATAATTTTTCATAAGGTGTCATGTTTCCTAAATTGACGCGGGTCGGACTTCTATTAATTATATGGGCGGCGGCTAATACAATTGTTGACCATAATTTAAAATCAATTTTTTGCGTCATATAGTATAGCTCTAACTCTTTCGAGCAGGGTTCTGTTTTGCCTTTCGGCTATAGCGTTTAATTCGGGGGTGTACGCCACGCCATCATCTAATGTGATTCCTTTTTCGGAGCAAAATTGTGTCATTTTGGAGTCGGAGTATTCTTTAGCTTGATCAGTTCTTAATACTGAGATAGGATCATTGGGGAATTTTGTGTTAAAAGATAAATAGTACTCTTTAAATTTATCGAATGCCTGGGATTTTCTTAATATTGGAAAGGCGAGAGTATATTTCGAGTAATGATCAATAAAAGTTATTATGAATTTTTCTCCATTATATGCCTCTTGAAAGGGTCCCATGATGTCTGATGAGATTACTTCCATTCTTCTCGTTGGTCGAGTCCTCACGCCATGGTGACCAAGTCGGGTGGATTTTGCTTTTATACAGATTTCGCAAGTGGCAAAGTCATCGTCCTTAAATACCAAATTTTGGGGCATACCTACAACTACTTTTGATAGTGCTTTTAGGCTTTTGCCACTTAGATGACCTAATCTTCTATGCCAAAGAGTTTTAGTTTTGTTTATATTTTTCTTTTGCTTTCTATATTCCGACACTCTCTCCATTTAATTCGTCTTCAGATTCGGAATAAATCTCCTGAGTGACCGTATCCACTTCGGTATCTTGAAAATTTTGGGGATGGTCAATGTTTTCCTGCTCTCTTTGTGGATTGCTTGTTTCAGCCTCATTCAGTTCTTCAAAATTTTGTTGAGGATCATCTACATGATCTTCCTGTTCTGCAGACGTACTAGGTACAGGCATACACACAAGCTCCTGATAGACCTTATTTTCCTCTTCTTCATCAACTATTTCGTAATCAATGTAATACATAGAACCTCTCTTTGGAGCGGTTATAGTAATTTCACCAGTATTTTTATTTATGATGTCTGCGTGATCCGTGTCCGTTATGATTTTAAAGATGCCAGACTCCATGATTTTAGCACCTGACCAAATATCAAGGCTTAAATCAGGATCATAATATACCTCTTTCAGGTGAATAGTGGAAAATTCTGCGTTGGAATTGCAGACGTTAACGTACATTGATCCTACATGTGTGGGATTTACGAATACGCCTTTTTTTGCGCAAAGTGCTCTACGAGAATTGTCAACTTTGCGTACGTTTCTTAATTTTGAAATATCATTGACCATATGGTCATCTGCTCCATTATCTAGTAACATCGTATGGAGTTGGTTTTTTGGGGGGGCGGACTTTGATACTGTAGGGGGTTTTGGCCATTGAAATTCATCTTCGATGTCATCAAAACTTAAGTGATTAAGATTTGAATGTAACATCATAGAGTATTTGACACGAAAATTGGATTTATCTTCTGACTTTTTTTGGGAGTTCGTGTTATTTGAAGTTTGGGGTTTCAAGCTACTGTTCTGATTTTGGGTATTTGGAGTATTACTTGCAGTAGATGTCTCATTGGGGCATGTCCTTGACATGTGTCCTTTTTTATTACATCTAAAGCATGTAATATCCATTTGGGATACATTATCTTTAGAAGGATAACTATTTTGTTTGATTTGACTATTCTTGTGATCGTTTAAATAACTCGTGTTATAATTTGGTTTGGAGGAATTTGAGTTATTATTATTATTTCGAAAATTTCTAAAATTTCTTCTATTATTATTCATTGGTTGATAGGATGATTTGGGCTGATCAAACCCGGGAAAAGTTTTATTAGAATATTCAATTCGATCACATTTTTCTAATATCATTTTTGTAAGTCTGACAGTAGTTCGTTTTTCTACTTCTAATTGGCGGAATTCTGAGAAAACAGTATCAAATTTTTCGGGCAATGACATCATTAATTGATCAATTTCATCGGCTTCCGATAGGGGGTAATTAGCATCACGTAGTTCTTCCACAATGGATGAAAAATATTCCAAGAATCTACGGATGGTACCTCTCCTTGGATCGAAGCGAAGGGATTGAAATTTTGCCTTTAATACCATGATGTTAGTAGCAGTTTGATTCCTGTATCGAGCATCCAATATTTCAAAAATTTGAGAAACTACATCGCAAGTTTTGACATGATGAAGGATTCTTTTGTCAAGTCTTTCGAATATATGAGCTTTTGCTCGTTCTTGAGTTTGGAAGAATTTAAGCCATTTGGATGTTAGACGTTCTTCAGATGACGTATAAATGTAACTTGTTTCACGAGCAGTAGGAAAAATTGTGGAATGGCAGCCTTTACCTATAAGGGTGCTGATGACAGTTGCACGCCATCCCTCATAGCCATTTCCACGGAAGACATTTGAGATCCTATCATTATTTTCAGTGTTCATAATTAATGAATTGACTGAACTTAAAAAAAATTAAAAAAAAATAAAAAAAATAAAACAAACGGATGTCAATCCCCAGCAAATGCCGCAAGACTAGGATTGCCGTACCTGTGTTAACCAAACAATTTGAAAATATAACGATAGAATTTAAGTTGTCCTTGTGTGTGTCTCGAGTAGGTCCACTGCGGGCAAGAGATCACACACGTTAAAGATGAGACTGGACGCTTCCCAATAAAAAAAAAATAAAATAACAAGACTTTTTAACCCAAAATAATTCGTATTAGAATTCGAAATTCGATATGATGATTAATTAAAATCAAAAAAAAAAAGAAAGGGTGAGGGTGAATATGAAATTAGCTACCTTCAGATCGAGGGAATTAGAAAAGAATAAAAATATTGAAAACAGGGGAAATTTTGTTTGAAATTATATACCCACAAAATAATTCAAAATAAAATTGTAGAAAAATTAAAAAAAATAGAGGTGATTTGAGAAAAAAAAATTAAATTTCACCAAGTATTACGCAAAATGAATTCTACTGGTAACTTGTAAGAATAATAAAAAAAATCACAGTAGAAGAAAAAAAAAATTTTGAAATATGTATAATATTTTCGAATAAATAATTAAAGTTGCTCGAGAGAAAAAAAGAGCAAAGTAGAAAAAAAAAATTTAATTTAATTTAAGTGTTCGTATAAGAAAGAAAAAAAAAAAATCAAAAAAAATCGTTAAATATTTTCGACAAAATTGTGCAACGGCAAAAATTTTCAAGTTGCAACAAAATGGTGGTTTGAAATTGAAAAACCGCGCCAACGTATTTAATGAATGGGCGAAGATAAGCGTTCGTAGGTTCGTTGCACTTAACAAAAGGTTAATGTACAAGTTCGAACGAATGAACGAAACGAGCCGTGCATACGTCACGAGTTGTACACTCCAAGACAAAAGTGGCTGCAAAAATTTGCACACGACTTGCCAAAATTTGTACTTAGAAAAATTTTGAAAAGGCCAAAATTATTTGAAATTAACGGTATTTTCAAATATACAGGTTAAATTTTGAATCGAAAGAGTTAAGTTACACGAAAAACACGAAATTGAACACGAAAAAAAATATACGAAAAATACGAAAAAATTACGAAAATTATGTTTTTTTATTACCTTTTTTCAGCAGAAAATTTTCAAGTTATACCTTCTTAATCGTTGATTTTTTGTTTTCAGGTTCGTTTTCTGGAATTGATGAAGGTGGTGTTCTAGAACTGCTGTTTGAATTGCGCTTCGGTTGTTTTGAACGTACTTCGATGAAAATATGAGTTAAGTTTTTGAGTTTTAAAGATGATACCAAAATGAAGTTGAATTGTGACGATGAATACCAATTTGATGTAGTTGAATTGAAGCTTTTACGTTGGTTTCAGATCAATTTGTGACGGCTCAAGGCGATTTATTTCCAATTAATGACTTCGACGAATTAGTTCATACACAAGCAGGGCAGATACTAATGAATTTACTAGTTTTCGGGCAACACAAGCAGGGTTCCCAAACAACTTAGCAATCGGCGAGTCCTGGAATTTTTCGATACACTTGGCTGGATTATACACAAACGGGGCAAATCCTTTTCAGCAAACGACGAAACTCATTGAACGTTTACAGCATTCAAGGTGGAATTAAATTTTTCGAGAACAAAAATTTTATGACTCGAAAGAAAAAAAAATGGTAAGTTGGAACTAAGTTACCCAACACAAAATAAAATTACGAAAAATATTAAAACACAATTATTCACGAAAATTTTTAAAAGTTTGACTTAAATACAAAAAGAAAATTCACAATATATAAAAACTTTAAATTATTATTTTTCAAAATCTGTTGCAGGTACAAGGATTGTTACCGAGCGATGCTACCATATAGAGGTTGAGGACCGGAGTTGTATCAGAAAAGAAAGATTTGAGTGAAGTTACGTCCAAGAAGCGAATGTTTATTTCATAAGTTACATAATTTAAGCAAAGTACATTTTTAGAGTAATGAACGAACGGTAACGGAAATGAACGAGTGAGCGGCGGAAGTGGTATATCAGTGTAGCCGCGAGTAGATATAAATAAATGTATTCGATATATGTTCGTGTGTTCGTAGGAGTGAGAGGGGAGAAGGATTGGTGGTCTCAACAGAAACTGACAATGAAATATCGATATATCATAATGTTTATTAGATATCGATAGCTATAGATACAAATATCGATTACTGTCCATATTATTTTACAATTTTTTCAAGTAATTGGAATTCAAATTTTTTTCTTAATAATGGATGAAAATTGGCTAACTGAGTATTTTAGCGAAATATTGATGGGCTAGAGTTTTTTTTCTCTTCTGAATTATCATTCTCAGATTAACACAAGGTTTAATGAGCCACATCGAGTTCAATGACCATAATCAAAGGCCATCATATGATGAGACATATAAATCGCCAGTATTTTGCATAGATTCATAAAAGAATTATTTTTCTTTGGTGAACTCAAGTGAAAGATCCAGTAAATTTTTCATTTTTCCGATTTGATATCCAAGTCCTTTATTTTAGTTTTTCATTGTTTTGCCTATGACAGTTGTATATGATTCATGTCGAAAAAGCCTAAAACAAAGAAGCAAACGTAGGGGAAAAATCAAGAGAAAGAGATGAAAAAGATGAAACACCTGACTCACAGCGAAATTCGAATACACCTCCATCTCCTTTTATAATCGTCCTCGAATCAGATAAAAACTTGTCTCTCTTGCTTTGTCGCCTTTCATTTTTCTTTTCTTTTTCTTCCTATTTTTTTCTCTTTTTTTTTGCCATGTGCTCGACAAGAGTTGTGCACACGAATTTCACTCATTTTTTACGCCTCAAAAGTTCTACTCTCAAAAGTTTTTGCTCTCTTCCGTTAGCTTCAAAAGACTGATGCCTTTATCCAACACCACGTATAACACGTAAGTAACGATTCATTTTATATTTTCTTCTATTTTCGTCTTCACCATTATTTTATGCTCCACGTTCATTGGGTGCAAAAAACACCACAGTGTGAAGAACGTTTTTGAGAGAAATGTATCGATCAAAATATTATGTAGACTTAGCTACCTCGATATAGGTTTCTGCAAAATTCATTTTAAAGATGAGCGACGTTGATCTTGATTTTGCAGTCTTGGCGTTGGCTTGCACTTTTTGCAAGACCGACTGTGAAAGAGCCACAAGACCAAGACCAAAGCCGACATTGCAAGAAGCAAAACAAGAAACAGATCTAAACCAAGACGGAATATGCAAGATCAAGACCAAACGAAAACGTCGAGAATATGAACTAAGTACTTAACTGTAAAAAGTCGGCATTCTTCTAGCTATTCAAATGATTTGCAATATTTAAAGTTAAATTTTCTATCTTCATAGTTTGGAAGAGAATCAATAATAACCTGAGTTTAGTCATCATCAATAATGGCAAATATATAGTGAAGCAAGACCGAGACAAACGCCAAGACCAAGACGTGATGGTGCAGAATCAAAACTAAAACCAAGAGAACTGATGCACGATCAAGATCAAAAGATTAGGAGTATATTTTTCTCATTATTAATTTACTCATAAAAATGTGCTTTACGTGAATTATGTACAATAGCGATGGACGAAGCAGTGGGAAATTTCAGTAAGAGACATATATCGAATCCGAAAAAATGTAAAATTTATTGGATCTCTACTCGTTCTACCATTAAAAAATTCGTATGATTTCCTTCTAGGCACAGAGTGTTCTCAATACATTTCTTACGTCGTTTTGTTTCTTGAAAGTTTTGTTTTCTTTGAGGTTATTTTCTTTTAATAGGGAAAACAGTTTCCAATTTGAGTTCAACTTACCATATTTTGTATACATAGAAAATGGTTTGTACTTGTTTTTTTTGTTTTACCATTTTTTGTTTTACTCCGTGTTGCTTTTTTCATCAAAATACTGGGTGTCCCAATTTCTTCTCCTATCCCGCAAGTGTAATATAAAACTCGTTAACAGATGAAAAACGAAGTTCTGTTCACATATGCTCTCTTCTCAGAATTGAGCGAGTTTAAAGGCCAGTGAAAAAAAATAGAAAGCAAATTTAAAAAAATTAAAAAAAAAAAATTAAAAGTTTTGCTGATTTACCTTGATAAGAGTAAAAATTACCCTCAATCGTCTGGAAAAGTAAAGGAACTATGAGTGTAAAACAAATTACTTAAGGCACGTTGAAAGGCAGTTCCACAAAAACAGGTTTTTACGAAACTACTTTTTAACATGTGCTATGCAACTTGTTTTACATATTTTTTTCATTTTAGACGCAATTTTAACTGGATCAAGATAAATAAACATAACCTTTCAGAGTTTTTTTAAAATTTTTTTAAATTTGCCTTTCATCTTTTTTCATTGGCCTATAACTCGGCCAATTTTGAAGCCAGAACATATGTCAAGCTATTCATCTAATGTTGCGCCGTCTTTACTCTCGTAGCTCAGAGTCTTATGTAATCTTTTCATTTTTATTTATTTTTCGTTTATCTAGTCAGGCGCCACCCTCAGTTTTCGTTCTTCTGTTTTTTGATTATCATCATTATGTTCTTGTTCTCATTTTTATGTTCTACTGACGTGATTTTAATCCAATTAATATTTTAAAGGTTAATAAATGTTCGAATCGTTATTTATCAATCTTTTTGTTCAATGTAAAATGAAAAGCTTTTAAACATTATGGTCCTTCTGGCCGGATCGAAAGAAAGTCCGGTGATTTAACCTTTCATTTTCACTTCACTGTTCCAAACATAAATGGGCTGACCAAATTGATGGCCCAAAAACGTGTCGATAAGTGTTCACTAATTAAAGTGCAAACCAACAGCAAATCCTTAATAAAAGGTAATGTTGATGCAAATAAGCTCAATGTAATTAATGCTAATTTAAACCACTTCTCAAGTTCACTAACTAAGTTTCAAAGCCTGTGCATTCAAATTATAACCTGCATCAATGATAAACCCAACAAGACAGCTGAAGAAATTATTGCTGAAGAAGACAAAGTCATGAATGATTAAGATGACCTGTGCCTGCAATTAAGCAAACTTCAAAGCGAATTTGAAACTGTTTCTAATAAGGTAAATGATGTTGATAAAACTAGTAAACTTAGATCTATTCTCAGTGTTAGTACAGCTATGGCAGCTGATGGAAGTACTACAGCTGGTATTTGTGTTCCCAAAATTGATATACCACAATTCAACAGCGACTTACGAAAATATCATGATTGGGCTGCGCTTTTTGAACATATTGTACACAATAACGATGCATTTGATCCACTGTAAAAACTGTATTATCTGAAAACAGAGCTGGTTGATGATGCTGCTGAGCTTTTGGTCAATACTCCACTAAATGAAAATGCTTATGCTGATGCTTGGGCGAAAGTAAGATAAAGTTATGATAATAAACGTGCTGTTATTGCTGCCCATTTTACAGATCTCTTAGAATTGAAATTTATTTGTAATGAAGGCAAAATTTGCGATACGCTGCGTAAATTATCTGCTACACTGCGAGGGCTGAAATTTTGTAACATCTGTGTTGAAAAAATGTCGCCAATTATCGCTTTCATCATCTGTTTGAAACTGGAGCCTCAGTTGCGCGAGGAATGGGAATAAAATTCTACATATCCAGGCTAGGACCCATTAAGTAAATTTTTGAAGGAAATTTCTTTCGCTTATGAAGCTTGTGCAACAAATACTAAATTTTCTATGACAAAAGTGGAAAAACCTTCTGATAAAAAGGAGTGTAAGGCAATTGTTACTAGCTTGCATAATAATTCATCTGCCTCCACAAAGCAAGAAGTAAAATGTCCTTTGTGTAAAGGCAACAACCACTTGTCAATTTGTGAAAAATTTCTTCCAAATCCTTGATGGAACATTATAATACAGTCAAGGAGCTGTGGTTATGTACAAATTGTTTCAGATCTGGCCATACTGTAACTAACTGCAAGAGTTTCAAATGTCAAAAATGCTAGAAGTCTCATCATACTCTGCTCCATCAAGATGAACTTACATCTGAAGCAAAGAGCATTGATATGAAGAAACCTGAAGAACAACCAAAAGCTGCTTTTACTACAGTTGCAGTTAAGAGTTCTCAAATCATTTTATTACCTACTGTCATTGTGTACGTTGTTCTGAATTCACAGATCGTCAAAGCACACGTGTTATTGGATAGCTGTGCTGAACATAATTCTGTCACAGAAGCATTTGTTTGAAAATACCAAATCCCAACTTCCAAAACAACAAGCATCACTGGTGGTGTTACTGTAGACAAGCCAGAAAGTGAACGATCTGCCAGGTTGACAATTAAATCACAATTCAGTAATTTCCAGTTCAACAAGGATACTAATGTAATTCCAATTGTGCCATACAAGGTAAACCTTGATTCCAACAAGTCTGTTGCATCTTCTACTACCAATTTCCCCTTAGCTGATTCATTGGTATCAAATGGAGAGGTAGACATAATCATCAGTGTCGAGTTTGTCAACATCTGCTTATTTGATAAGAGAAAATTTGTCAATGGCATCTGTTTACAGAGTTCTCAGCTGGATTGGATCGCTTCTGGTACCAGTACTCCTAAAACTAAATTTACGCATTACTGCAACCTGATCACCAATATTGAAATGCAATTACTTAAATTCTGGGATATAGAGGAAGTAGAATCCAAATCCACTACTCTCTCCTAAAATGAAAACTGTGTTGGTAATTTTGAAAAAAGTCTCTCTTCTACCAAGTCGGCAATTTTCAGTTGGTTTACCATTCAAACGTTCATGCAACAAACTTGCTAATACATATAAAAACACACTTTTTTCTCTGCGACTCACTGAAATGAGACTCGATGCAGAAACAAAAAAGGTGTGCCTTTATGAAGGAATATCGTGATTTGGGGCACATGGAAATGGTACCAACGTCTCAACATCATCAATCTCCAGCATATTATGTACCACACCACTGTGTTTTACTCGCCCATTAAGCACAACTATAAATTGAGTGTTGTGTTTAATGGATCTGCTAAGAATACATCTGGGTGTTCCTTAAATGAAGCTCTGATGATTGGATCAACAATTCAGCCAGAATTGTTCAAAATATTGTTGTCATTTTATCGTTACCAAGTGGCCTTTACTGCTGATATTTCCAAAATGTATCGTTGTATCCTCATCAATGAAAGTGACCATAACATGCAGTGCATCCTTTGGCGTGACACTAGCGATACTCCAGTCAATGTTTATCAATTAAAAACAGTTACTTATGGAACCTCTCTAGCATCCTTCATTGCCACAAAATGCGTAAGTGTCCTAGCAGATACTATTTGAGACCACTCACCCGAAGAAGCTCATGCTATCCAGTCCAAATTTTACATGGATGATTTGCTAACTGGTAGTCACAATCTCAAAAGTGTAAAACTCAAGCAGAAGTTAATACATGACACTCTTGTCTCAGCCAAACTACCATTAGCAAAATATGCATCAAACTCACTAGAGCTGTTGCAGTCAATCAACCAAAATCTCGGTAAGCAGCTCAAGGTTGTAGAATTTTCTAATGCAGAAGTAATCTCACTTCACAGACTCCAATGGAACCTCAAGAAGGACAATCTCAGTGTCAAAATAAGCAACACTGAACTACCAGCTGAACTAACTTCAACCAAATGAATAATTTTGTCATTCATCTCTTGTATATTCGATCCTCTTGGTCTACTTGCTTCAGTCACACTCTATGGCAAAATCCTGCTGTAGGATTTGTGGTGGGAGGAAGTTACATGGGATGCTGAGAAACCTTTGCATATTTGTAAGAAATTTCTTAAGTATTACAATACACTATCATTACTTTGTACAATATCAACACCTAGACCTTTTGAAAAATCAGTGCAATTAAGCATCAATTAATCGAGTTTTGTGACGCGAGTTTACATGCGTATTGTGCCATTGTTTATCTGCGTTCAATTAATGTGAAAAATCAAGTAAATTTGTTAATTGTGTGTGCTAAAATGCGAGTTGCCCCTACTAATGCCATTACAATACCTCGACTTGAGTTACTTGGCGCTGTATTATTAGTTAAATTAATCAATCGTGCTTGCAACGAATTAAAAATTGAAATTGAAAAAGTTTTTGCATTTTATGATTCTACCGTACCCTCTTCCTGGATTAAAGGACCCAGTAGTAATCATGAAAAATTTGTGCGCAATGGTCCTCCTTTGTCACATCCAAATTACTCTCCCTTCGGTGTAATTATGTAAAAACTATCAAAAATCCTGCAGATCTTGGCACTTGTGGTCTAATTGCCCATCAGTTTATTGAAAATTTGCCATTATAGCAGTATGGATCCATATGGGTTGTAAACAATTTTGATTCACACTTTAACTTAGTTCTAGAATTAAAAATCGAACCACCTGAATGTAGAAAGGTCAAACCCACACTTACCATTACTAATATTGTAACTGAAATTAATTTTATTGAAGATTTCTCCTCGTTTAATAGATGTACAAACACTTATGCCTATGTGAATTGTTTTCTCAATAAAATTTGTAAAAATACCCAATTATGATAAATTGTTAACCGTTGAAGAACGCGAACAGTCATTTTATTTTCACAAAGAAATTGATTCAATATCTAATAAGTTGTTAATTAGCAATAATAGTCCGTTAAAACCTTAAAATGTATTTTTTGATAAGAATCATAATCTTCGTGTGGGTGGTTGTCTCGCTGCTTCCAACTTTTCATTCGATGTTAAACATCCATTATTTTACACCCTAATTCTTATCTTTTATTATTATATATATACTACAAAATCCTTTGTTGTTAGCCATATATGTCGTAAGTTTTGGATCATTGGTGGTGTGAATCAACTTGTAAAGAAGATTATCTTCCAATGTGTGCGATGCACTCGTATCAAAGCTACAACCACTCGACAATTCATGGCAGACTTGCCTGCCAGCCATATTCAGACAACTCACCCGTTCATACAAACTGGTGTTGATTTTGCTGGCCCATTCTAAATCAAGTGCACAGGACATCTCTCGATAAAATTCAACAAGGCATATGCAGCATTTTTCATTTGCTTTGTTACAAAGGCAATACACATTGAAATTGTTGTTACTTTAACAACTAGCTCATTCCTAACTGCACTTGATCATTTTGTCAGTCGACTGAGGAGTCCCATGTGAAATGTATTCAAACAATGCAACTAATTTTGTCGGTATCAAAAACTCATTAGCCACAGAAATCATATCATCATATGCTGTGAAACATGCAATTTGTTGAAACTTCATACCTCTTCAAAGTCCATACTTTGGTGGTTTGTGGGAAGCTGCGGTGAAATCTGGCAAGGCATACCTTACTTGTGCAATTAGCTGTCAAGTCCTGAACTATGACAAGTTTGTTACAGTTTTCACAAAGGTAGAGGCCATTTTAAATTCACGCCCTCTTTGTCACGTCTGTGTCAGAGAAGGATACAAACCACTAACTCCAACCCATTTTTTTGTTGGCAGTGTCCTGAGTGAAATTCCACTCAGCGATGATGGAACAATTCATTTAACAAGGAGTTATGAATTGTTAAAATCTATCACCTCTTCCTTTTGGCAAAATTGGAAATCTGCGCACATTGCCCAGTTGCAGCCCCATTATAAATGGCAGAATGCTGTACCCAATCTATGTGTTAGAGATGTGGTTGTTCTAAAAGCTGAAAATACACCTGTTATCGAGTGGCCACTAGCAGTTATTGAGAAAGTTCATCCAGACCAGGAAGGTAAAGTTCGAGTTATTGATATCTGAACCACAAGTGGAAATTTCAATCAATCCGTTCATCAACTTGTACCATTACCATTACCTTAATGTCCTTTTGTCATTAATGGGGGGAGTGTCAAGCTATTCATCTAATGTTGCATCGCCTTTACTCTCGTAACTCAGAGTCTTATGTAATCTTTTTGTTTCTATTTATTTTTCGTTTATCTGGTCAGGCGCCACCCTCAGTTTTTGTTCGTTTGTTTTTTGATTATTATCATTATGTTCTTGTTTTTTTTTTTATGTTCTACTGATGTGATTTTAATGCAATTAATATTTTAAAGGTTAATAAATGTTCGAATCGTTATTTATCAATCTTTCTGTTTGATGTGAAGTGAAAAGCTGTTAAACAACATATTATGTGAAGCGAACTTTTTTTTTTGTCTGAATTAGTTCTATTATACTCTTTCTGGATAGAAAGAGCAACTGTGACAACCGGTATACAAGCACCACTGTTTTCTTGAATATTTGATGTATTTTTCTTAATTTTTTTAAATTCTATAGCCTACGAATTTATTTAAAAAATGCTGGCATAGTCCATTTTAATAAAAGCAGTAGTTTAGAAATATTTGAAAATTACACTTTATAATCGAATTCTTCTTACGTGGTGCCTCTGGGTACTTGAAATTCAGCATAAATTCTTTGTCAGATTAAAATTGAATCAATGTGGATCCTTAAAGCCAACTGTCGCTGTCTGTTGTAATTTTCCCAATAGGGTTGGTGTGGCTGTATGCACATACAAGATGAATATCCCTTGATATGTTCCTGACTACCTGTGAGGAGGATATTTGTCACGCAGTTGCGCGTCAATTTATCAAGCCAAAATGGAAATTTTAATAGGCGCTGTTATCAAACAATTGAATACTACTCCCAAAATGAAATAAAAGAAATGTCAATTTCATCGGGAAGTATATTTATTATATCCTCGTGAGATTAAAATGTCAGTATTTATGAGAGAAAGTTTAATAATATTATTTTCTTTACACCACTAACACGCATTCAGTCAAGTGGAAGAAATATATGCGAGAGGGATTCATTAATTCTATCGAGCAACTTTAAAATTGTGATTGAAAAAATTGAATACCCTCCAACCAGAACGAAATTTTTCCTCTCACTAACAAGTATAATAATATAATTATTTCACTACGAAGCGTGTGAGCATACCATTATTATTTTTCGAAACTTAACAAAGACATCCCAAGAAGAAAATATTGTTCGGTGCGAAAATTTCAATTTAGACCAACTACCCTTTTTTTTTCTTTCGTTTTCTCTTTCTCTCGCATTCATCTTTAAAATTAAAAAGTTGGAAGGAAGAAAAAGAAAATAAGTGATAGAAAAAAGCCACGAAAGTACACGATAGTACAAAACCGAATACGCAAAATGCTGGTTGGCGTATGGAACAAATTACATCACTGGTTTAATGAATGCCATCAAATTCGCATTTCCAACATCATTTATCAATTTCCTTTTACCAAAAACCACGGTTTCATAATACTGCGGATAAGAAGAATATATTTATCACCGGTAGGTCGAGACGCGGTGCGATAAGGTGATAAATCATTGTTCGTAAGAATAAGAGAGCAGCGTTGGGCTGAGAGGTGAAAGGTGCTAAATACACAAGAGAGTGAGAGTAAAAGACAAAGATGGCAATGAGAGAGAGAGAGAGAGAGTTACTGAAAGAAAAGGATACTCAAACAAGCGCAACAAAACTAAAGAAGAGTGAAACGAGGTGTGTTGAGGATGGGTGTAAAAAAAATTCTAGAGGCTAAAAAGTAGGTATAAAAAACAGGAAACAGCCACTAAAGCATATATATATATATATTGGCATAAAAGATCTAAAGACGAAATTAGATGCGTGTGTGTGTGTGTGTGTATGCATGTTTGCGTGTGTGCGCGCGTGCATGTATGTATGTCTAATGAATCCATTATTTTACGTAGGCTGCTTGCTGGTCGAACATTGCCATCTATTTCACCAGTGTTTTAGCTAACGGACAACTAACTTTGACAAGACTTTATAGAAGTCATGAGAACTTGTATTTTTATAGGTACGAACGAACTTGGTAGTTCACATTCCGAAATTTTATTGAAAATCTATAAGAAACCTTTCGGAATCAAATAAGGCATTCATAAAAATAATACTTTAAGGTTAGACCTTTAAAATTACTTTGGCATCCAACGGTTTGGATGTGCAGAACATTCAACTCAAATTGCTTCTTTTCTTTTTTTTACAAGTTCTCAAACCAAAGTGCATATGGAGCACTGAACATCTCTTTAACTTTATGTCTCTGGATAGATTATAGTATGTTTTTTTAATCAGCTATTTGACAGTGTTACAGGATGACAAGTCGAATAATAATATACGAAGTGTGGTAATGCGTGAACAGAAATAACCAAGTATGATTGGAGTAATGTGAAGGGAATTGGTATAGACCAAGGAAAAAGTACTGGAAAGTCAACAAATTTTTTGGCAAACAACAGAACATTAATCATTCACAGAGTGGTAATAATGAATATACACAAAAGTGAATAATTAAACCAGCTGAGCTGCGATTTTACTAATCAAGAATATTTTTTCATTTTTTGATGTGTAAACATCTTAACACTCAGGCTACAATATGGGTTAAATAAGAATTACAATCATCAGATTTGCATAACACGTAAGTCTTACAATAACTCAGTTCTGTGAAACAAGGCTGATGGAATTTTTCTGCAAAATAGGAACAGAAAATGAGTCGAACTGTATGGCGAAAGCGTGGCAAGTACGTAGAGAAAAGAAAGATATTATGACTAATCACTGAGTATAAAAAAATATGAATTTTTTCACTTCTGCTGTCTTGATTACGGACAATGACGATGACTATGGCTGCGTGATAATACAAATACAACAATGATAATGATCGGTAAGAGAGGTGATTATGGTGGAAGAAAATGAGGCAGACACAAACAGGCCCGTGCGAAAATACGTTTTTGATCGAGACACGAAGCATTATCAAAAGAAGATATGAGCTTTTGCGAGGGATTAACTTAAGGGTTAAGTTGTGTGTGACAAAGTTTACGCATTGAATAGAAATGCAGATGTGTGTATTTTAGTTTACTCGAATCGCCTCTAAAATCGATACTTTGTCAAAGCCAGCAAAATATGCAAGTAGTTAACTGTGGTGTAGCTTTGATAAGCATACCTAAGAGAAAATTTGATTCTTAATCAAGAAAGTAAGATACAAATCAATTTTTTTAAATTAAAAGTACGTATTTCCCAATTAAAGTGTATAAAACTACTTCATTCAGGTTGGCTAACTTTGATGTAAACATGGAAACATTAGAGATATTATAAGTACATGTGTGCATATCTGATATAATTATATTTGTTAGGAGCAAAAATCGAATTCCCTCAATGAGGAAAAAAAAATGGTTAGAACGCGTTCTGTTATTTAAAAGTTACCAGAACGCAAAAATTTGTGTTCTGTTATAACATTTGATCACAAAATAGTAAATGCCTAGTCATTTTAAATAAAGGCAGATTTTAGTTTGACTGTGACATATATGTATAACCTGACTGATGGCATGACAGTGCGACTGAAAAACAAAACACCACAGTCACCCAGTCAAATGTCACCACTGTAGCCAGATGATGACTGTCTATTGGCCGCATTAATCGATTATGCACCTCTGTGATCAGTTAGCCAAGTGGTACTGACTACCAACATACATCATTAATTGACTAGGTACTGGTCGTTCACATATCATCGCTGCTTACAGTCACTGACTTGCTAAAGACCATTTACTTTCAAGTGAGAGAGTAGGCATGGCTAAGGTCTGGACTTCGGTTGGCCTCCAGAGGTAGGGCACAACTGTAGATAACTGAACTACATTTCAATTACTATTCTCACATCTATTGTATAAAATTCAAAAACTTTCGAATTTTCATCCTCATTTATTTTTCCCACTTCCATTTCAGCTACATGCAGAGACATATAGCTAAAGAGATCTTCAACAAGCTGATCAAAAACTGTTCAAAGATGAGAGATTACCGATCAGAACATTCGTTATTGCGTATGTATCGTGTGGCTCCAATGACGTAAAAATAAATAGTATCCGAAAAAAATTAAATAATAAATTTCATGAAATGTGCGCACCTTTGGATGCGCAGAATGTAAAACTCTGATAGTTCTGTTTTCATCTTTGACGCATTTTTGTAACACAGCATGTATAAGGAATTAAGACATTTTTTTAGCTATATGTATCCGGCTACACGGCTAAAAATTGGTACGAAGGTGCTTTAATATCATATACAGATACATTTTTTTCGAAATCCTAAAAATGTGGAAAAAGCCGCAGATATGGACCAAAAACACTTTTTGAAGCTGTATTTATTCCACCGTGAGTTGGTTTTTTCTAACGGAATATAATTATTCTTACGGATACGATTCCCTGAAAATTTTACCGACTGACCTCAATAAGCTGATAAACACTTATTTTCAATCCGTCCAGTTTCGATTTAGTTTATTGGATTTATAATTTTTCCTCTTTTTATAAGGTTTTATTCTACTCACTACTAATACTTCTGTTCACCTTCCGCAACAAAATAATGTTTATTTCGCATGAAGCTATAAAGCCAAAAAATAAATAAAAGCTTGTCTTTCAAAAACTTGTTTTTAAGCTGAACTTATTAATCGTTGTATTGGATTGGACTTTTTTTTCTTATAGCCTGAAATAAATTTGTTAAAATAATTACCATACACCATCTCTTTCTTTACAGATCTGCATTACGATAAGTTGGTTTGATTTTAAATGTGTACCAATATGATCTCATACTGCTGTCTGAAATTTTAAGGCAGTTTATCTGTGTGTGTTTGTTCTTTCAGTATTCATTACTACAGTATTGATTTTCTTTTTGATTTTTTTTTTTATCAGCCGGAAAATAAATTTGTTAAATTTACACTACCTGTTTCTAAAAATATCTGTCACTATCATATAAAATTGAAAAACGTTTTTGTACTTCTTATTGAACGAGAAAGCTAAAAATTTTTATGATGATACCTGACTATCACATCCAGATACTTTTTTTTTTAAATCTAAAAACTGTGAAAAGGGCTCCAGATATAGGCCAAAAACCAACTTTTTGTTATACTTTTCATTAAGCAACAAGGTTGAAAATTATTATTTTCGTGCCATAGAGCCGAATTCAAGAACAATACGTAAGTAATTCTTACTTTTTTCCAGAGTCAATTATATCTATACATAAACATATTTAGATGATAACTTTGTTAAGACAATTAATTCTTAAGTCACCGCCGATACTTGAGTATTATTCTTGCAATCACGCCTTCGTATTTGTATCTCATTTAAACTTTTTATCCTTGTTGCAAAGCTGAAATTTTTTGTGATTAGTCTTCTCCTCCACTAAATAAAAGTAAGTGAAAACAAAAAAGCTAAAACTTACAATATTGAAAGAACAATGGGACAAAATACATTTCAATTTGGTAATTTCCATAAAGTTGTAAAACTTTTCAAAGCGTGGAAACAAAAATCTGTATTAAAAACTCATCATATGTAGACTTAAAAAAAAAATTCTTAAAATTGTAGCGTGCAATTTCAACGAGATTATGGGCAAAACTCCGTGAGATTTGAATGTTCTCAGCAAACAGAGAAAAGCTCAGAAATCATTCATACCAATGAACGACGGAAATTGAAACGTGCATAATAGGAAAATTACACTTTTTATTTTTCTGTTCTTTTTTTGAAAATTGAATAACGAAACAATACTTCTTGATGCTTCGATAAAAAATAATTCAACACTATTTCATTGTCTTATGAGTACAGAGCTGAAAGTTCTTCTTCATAGATGAAAGTTTAAAAGGGTTGATAATGGTGCTGTGAGTTGTACATTACGAAAAGCTTCGACTGATAGATACCTTTGCTACCATCACCATACGTAGAATAGTAATCACTGAATCTTTCCACACGGAATACGCTGAATGCATTACGTGAAAAGTTAAAGTTCCTGGCGAAGGAAACGTTGTCTTTTGTGGTTCAGCGAACCAAAATTCCACACCATATTTTTAGAATGTCGAGCAAAAAGAAATTTATTTCTATATAGATATGAAAATATAATGCCTAAGATATTAACATTCTAAATCAAAGTGAAATATTTTCAAAAATACACGTCTTCCAAAGCATTTGCGTTACTAGCTTTCAAAATGGAAGAATTAAAACGTAAATACCACACGTATAGCCTGAGTATGATTTTAAGTTGGGTAGGGATCTATGGTTCATCATCAGATTCACTCATATTTAAGAGTCAGGCTTAGAAATGCACAAGGTGTCAGCACTGATGAGTAGAACACAAGTGATTAAAATCACGTACGTGATCATATCTTTAAATGCCAAAATCAGCCCATTGTTCTAGACAGAATAACAGGAAGTTCATCGAGCAAATATTCGTTGAAATTATCAACCTAAAGAAAGAACTGATGGACTGATAGAACATGTGCCAAATATATGGCATGTCACAGTATGAAAATCGCGTAGGCTAATGATTTCCCTTTAGACAAAACTTTTAACAGCAAAAAATTGCTGAGAGTTCTGAGAAGCATGTCATTTTGTGCCTCGCCTAAAGTTTTGCTTCTTAAGTAGTCTGAAGCATTTTGTAGTGAATTAGAACTTACTCTAAAACTTTGTGGGTGTAACCCCACAAGTTTTCCAAATATACTGAGGGAAACTGAAACTAATTCACCTCACCAAATCCAGCCTCATATATATTATTAAATGAAATGAAAATTGCAACATCCATATGTTTATCGCCGACATGGAGAAATTATTTGTTTTGGTTTTGTTTTTTTTTTCATTCTACTCACTACTGCGATTTTAAAATATACCAATACTGCAGCCAACCTCCCGCAAGGAAACAATATTTACCCTGTATCGCATAAAGGTAAAGCCAAACAAAAAAAAAAAAAAAAAAAAAACTCATCTTTAAAAACTCGTTTTTAATGTAAACTTATTTTATTATTGCTCCTCAACTGGGGTTATCTCTATCGTGTGGGTGTGGTACTGTAAGTATCAAATGCAACACTGGTTATAGATAAATACTGAAAATAAGCAATGGGTTTTCAACCGTTTGGAGAGGATAAATGGGTGTTGAACGTAATACACTACACATGTGATATTCTGTATGGAATACAAGCACTAAGATGGATGGCTGGGATTTAGTGGTTCTATTAACATGAATTTTACAACCACACGCTGGAAGACCCATTAAACCAAACCAAAATACACCACCATTTTAAATGAAGAATATGGTGATATGGTGGCCAATCTAGAACTCTCATCCATTCAATCCACAATCCAGATTTTAGACACGTTACTAATTTATTGGTAAAGGAGAAGGAATCACAAATTTTTTGAGGTGTTAAATTTGAGCCTTGAATTAATTAATAGCCTAAGCAGTAAAAATTCTCAATTTTAAATTTAAAATTTTTCATCAATACGTAAGATCGTCCCTACATACTGTATAGGATATCTAAAAGAGCTTCAGTCCATTACGAGATATTCAAACTGAACAGTACAAATAGCAAAGGTTGTACAGAGAGCCTGAGATAACTCTTCATCACAATGGTAGCCAAATACCACTGTACGTAATATATCACAGCAATAAAAGACATTAACTTCTCCCTAAGACTTCATAACAATTGCATTCGGTTCATCACACAAATTTTCTCTCGATATGAAAGGTACGCTAGGCAACCATTTTGGGCTACTGGGCCATATCTCATAATGTTCTTCAAAGAATGATGAACAAATTTTAGAATAAAAAGTTGTGAATTCTGTTATTCGATTTACTTAATTGTATTCAGACCTTGGAGCAGATGAAATAGATGAAATTTAAATTCATTCTGAGACAAAATTATTGCAGTGACTGATCAACCCATTAAAATTTTTTCGTTGTAAACCAGAATGTCGAATCAATATTTCAAAATCCTGAAGATGCCCAAGCTAAATTGATTGAGAATGACCGGAAAGTGTTTGTATTGATTTTTTAAATGCTAATATTATCATCTTTTTTGTGGCAGGATAGTGATGGGGAATGCAGAAAATTAATAAATAGGATATTTAGTATTCAAAAGGGGTCACCCATTGATTTCAGAAGCCTGGCTAAAGTAGGAAAATGACATTTTTCTCAAAATAATCTCGGAACAGAGAACATTTCTTTGTCGAGGGATGGACTCGCATTCAAAAGAGAGCTGGAGCTGAGAATACAGAAATTATGCAGATGAATAGGATAAGTATTAGATTCTATAGGATCAACACCAAATAAATGGGCGGGGAGATTATTATGATTCATTAACCCTTAATCAACGTATTGAGCAGATTGCAAATCGTTCCATTTCAGGGAAGTAGGCTTTTTATTGAAGTAGAGATTGTTCATTTCAAAAACTTTTTTTATGGAAATTATACCCAATGTTAAAGTGTTTGAATGTTCTCTGCTATAAGTTCCATTTCCTACCTTTCGTCCATACGAATTAGAGAGGATATCTAAAAATGGATTTCATTTTTGTGTAAATTATGTCTGCTTGTCATTTGTGTCAAGGGAATACGTAATATAAATTACCGAGTAGAGCTATCGCAAGTTTCTCCATTATGAAGCTAACTTTGACTTTTCTTTTTCATCTTTAGCAAAAGCACTTATTCCTACGAGGGCGTAAATGCAGAATTTGGCGAGTAAGTAAAAGTCTAGTAAATGTGGTCGAGTTAAATGATTTCATCAAAACCGTACAGATAAAGAGAGGCTGCTTCAGTGAAAATATAGTGCTGCTAATTTTCAAAAATGTTTTTAAGCCATCAGCAGACGCAAAAGAGTGAGGAATAAATGAAAAAAATAGAGAAAAAACATAAGAAGGAAAATAAAGCAGAGGAAAGAGTGAAAAAAACGTAAAAAAAAAATTGATAACTCACTTGGAATTTAAAACATGGACGAAAGTTTTGTCGTTTGTTGAAAGCATTCTTTTGAACCAACTCCTCTGAAAGTTTTTTTCCAAATATAGAGTCAATAAAACGTTAACTATCACGCACCATAATATATGGTAGAAGAAGCTTTAAAAGTTTTGTAGAAAATCGGTTTTAAAATAATTTAGTCCTTTTTTTTTTCCGAAGACAAAGATGAAAATGTAGAGACTGATCTTTTCATGTTCCAGTGAAATTGTGGGGATTAGACCATAACTCGTATGAGGAAATAGGCTCGGCCTATCGACGACAGTTGTCACCTTTGGTGACAATTATTCGTGCCTTGCACGTTAAACCAAATACAAATGTATGTTCGTTTGTACTTGTCTATTTTTACAAATAGACGAGTTACAAATCTCGGACCATGACGAATCGATAGATAACAATCTCGGCGATGTCACGGACCAATACGAAGATGCATTCTCCGTACTTTACCGTTGCCATAACCACCGTAAAGTACGAATAAATTATCTACACTATACCTATGTAAATGTTACATAGATGTGTATGTGTGCGTGTAGGGAGCTGGGTATATAGGACCAAAAAATCATAGACTAAATCGCCAGTGTTTGCCGAGGTCTTGGCTCCCTCATACCTTTCTGGTATTTTGGCATAAACACGCAAATCGTTCTGTTGAACAACTTCTTTGTTGGTTTTACTTTCCACGATGTAAGGTATTCCACAGAAATATTCGCCTTGAGTATAATAGAAATATGGCTAAAACCTTATTAAAAATGAGAAGATAAACGAAAAAAAATTATTTTCAAAGAAAAATTAATAGGCAAGTAAGTAGAGTTTTTCAAACAAACAAAACAAAAAAAGAAAGAAAGAAGTTTTGGTAATTAAATTGTTAGGTATAAGTTTTTTAATTTATTCGTTGAACTTGATTTTTTGAAATTAAATCTTACGCATTACTATCTAAACAAATTAGACGATGAAAACTTCATTAATTTTACGAGAGTGTTATGACGTCAAAAAACAGCAGCTAAAGTAGCAAAATATGAAGATTTTATGACCAATATATGGATCGTGTGCTTAATTAATGCGTTGCTTAGTCGCCATAAGAAATAAAGTCAAATGTTACATTTACAGACCTTAAAACTACAAATATAAGATTTCAATATACACATCATTAAATTTAGCCAGATGAAAATTAATTATTGTTCTATCTTCATAGTACGATAATTGTTTAAAATGTTTTAAAGACATCAATACAAAAATGAAGTTTTACCTAGGAAATGTTTAGAATAATTGGAAAGATGTGGTGACTGAACAGGAAAATAGAAACAAAACAGTTTAGAAAGTAACATGATACGATTCGATAGGAACTGGGTACGAGAAAAAGCATTTAGTCAAGTCTTGGTTTTTTACTTGGTCTTGCTCACAATATTTTTACCAACTCTTTATGGTTGGTTAAATAGAACTTATCATCCATACTGGATGTCCTATTAAAATATGAAAAAGTTTTAATATGGCCTTCTACAAACGCCAGTAAATGATAACGAATGGAGAAACTGAAAAACACTTAAAACTACGAACTATTCAAGTAGAAAAAGTTGCGAACATTTTACAGTTTGTTTACATTTTTACTCAAATTTCGCATTTGGTTTTATTTTTCTTACCATTAATCATTTTCTAACATATCGAATAATTTTCAACTCCTACGAGTTCATAATGGGTAGGTCTAACTCCTAAATGAGACAATACATCAAAATGAGGTGCATTTACGAGTAATGTTCGTTTAGATTTCTTGAATATACCTTCGTCTGTTTCTCATCAAGTGATGATAAAGGTTGTTCGGTGAGTTCACAATCTGATAGTAAATAATACGTAGTCTAATTAGGCTGTAATAAAGCAATGGGTATGTTTGTTCAGTACCTAACTAAATTCTGATCATGGAAGTTATCCTTTAAATTCGACTATGGAATATTCATTGGATACTGAATCGGTGAATCGATTATCAACCGGTTGGGTATAATCTATGCTCAATGTCAAATTTAATAAAATAGTTGACGAATCTGAATTGAAGCCTAAATGTGTATACCTAATATTTCAAATTGTGATGTTTGCATGGAAAGGCCAAACGTCAAGAATATAGATAGAAGATGGTATCGGTGTTCCTTAAAGCTTGTGAACATAGATGAAGACACCTTTTCATTTGTTTCAACAATTTGCAATGGCAATATATACTCCTGCATTATCATCAACATGTTGGATTGTGGGTTTCCTAAGTTAGATACATTAATTTGAACACAGTTTTTATTTTCCTAAACCTAAGTATAAGAGTAGGTACATAGATATCCAATGTTTTGAGATACCTATGACAAAATCTAACTCAAAATCTTGCACGCACACATTTTCATGTAACTTATTATCATGAACGTGAGAATAAAGTACATATAATTGTATGCTACGGTGTTTTTATTGCAAATCGAGAATCTGTTTTGTAGGCTTGCTAAACTTTTCAAATGTTTATGTATGCCCTAGACATTGCCCAACTTTTTGATACTTGAACTAAATTATTGAGGTCATTGATAATGGACCATGCTAGCATGGAGAATTGAACTGGCAACCTACACACTGGAAAAACAACGACGCTATCTACATCATAGCAAGCTCGATTATTGAGTTCAGCTAAATGCACATGAGATAATCATAAAGCATATAATAAAGCCTAATTTGTTTGTTAAAATTAATTCACAAAATTATTTTCCAGGTATTATTTTACAAATTATTCCTTCACATTCGATACGCAGGTGCCACTACCCACACAGCACAGAAAAAAAATTGTTCGTTGTTTCCTCTGAAACATCGAATTGTTACCCATAGGTATGCCAGAAAAAACACAGGGCTGCCACAAGCCAAAGCTCCATGGAGCGGCGCTTCAGGGCTTGTAAAGCATAAATATACAGCCTACAGGTTTAAATTTTAATAGTTCTCCAATAATTGTGTGAAAGGTTAAATTCTTACAAGAAATTTGTTTCAGTACGGGGAACTGTGCAGTTTATCATATTCTAACCAACGCATGTTCCATCATGGATTCGTTTTCAGGTCTAATAAATAAATAAATAAATAAATAAATAATATTCTACCTACAGACGATTTTCCAAAGTTAATCGAGTAGAAATCATTTTGGTGCAGCACTGTTTTCTCGGTTACTCTTGTTTTTCTGTATTTTTCATATAAATTTATAATGCGCAGGTTAAGGTATGAGTTTACCAGGAGCAATTTCATCAATTCCATATATGGCTTCTGAGTAAATCACATTTTGCGGGTAATTCCAAATGTGATCTTACAGTCATAAAATTTATCGTGTAAAAAGCTTTAAACGTAAGAAAATTGCGAAATAAAAACGACCCAGTGAAGAAAATACGTTAAAAATTTGACGTTAAAGAAATGTATAAGCAGAGAGCACAGACAGATGATGAGACGAGTGTAGTTTATGAATTTTTAAAATTTAATATCCAACAAAATTGGATGAGATTAGCTTTCGGCGAGAACGTAAAAGGTACGTGTTAAAGGAATGTCTGGAATTCCAAATTCTAATTAAATCTGATGCAACTTCTTCCGACCCACTGGCAAAGTTTTCCAAAATGACTGACCTATAGAATGGGAAAGAGTGTAAAGAAATTAATACACGCCAATAAAGGTGTTGAATGAGCTGAAAATAATTTTTGAGTAAAAAAATTAAATGAAAGTAAAGAGAAGTTGGTTAAATCAATTTGGTCAAAATATTTGTCAGATAAACATATAGTTAAAGAATTAAGTCAATCGATTAACTTACTTTCTATTTTAAGAGTTAGTTCTGCAGAAATTTATATGAAGAAATTATGAAAACCCTTTTTTTCAGTCACATTGAAAAGAAAGCCCATTTATGCAAACTTTGAAGTTTGTTGGGATAAGATGAAATTTTTATTTTTAGAATGTTTGGTAGTAAATTCAACGCGTTTTGACAAACTCTGGTTCATCACTAGATACTTCAAGAAACACATGCGACTCGCTCTTCTCCAGCAATTGTTTTCATTTCACATTTTTCTCGGAAACTATCGAACCAATAGTTCAACAAATTCCAATCAGACATATTCCTATACAAGAACTACTTTTCGTGAACATTTTAGCTTTATCTGTTTTGTAGTTTTTTCTAAACCGTGAACCAAATACTTAGGTGATACGTACATATATACTTACATAATATATATATATATATATATATATATAAAAATTAGGTCAAAATTGGACAATGGTATCATTAGTTTTTTTTTGCAGCGAAACGGAAAATTTTCATCATCCTCACTCTTAACACTTTTGCTAGATCAATTTTAATACTCGGTTTGCAAGCAAAAAAGGTAAAAGTTTGAAAACTGTTCTCAGTTAAACTTACTACCAGACAATGCATGGATTTTACGCCGTACCTGACTTTTCGAATACAATATCATTTATAAAACTTTCAAGGGCCACAATGCGGTTCTACGAAAATATAGCTTGAGTAAAGTATGTCCGGCATTTGGAATTGAAGAGGATAAAAAGGGAATCATAGGAATAAGTTCTTGGTTACAAGAGACTAAAAAAGAATGCAGAAGATGACAGATGGATGTAGTATTTTTACGTAGCAGAACTCTAATAGAGACGGAAAGGAATATTATTTCATAGGACCGACACATTTCGAGTGTTACCAAACGGTTCACTGCATGTTTATTTTCAGTGAATATATTTCCTTTGCAACTTTTTAATAACACAGTAACTGCTCTAATCCAAATGCTTAGCCCTAGGTACCCTGACAGTTTATCTTGTTTTTTCAACAAATTAAGTAAACATTTCCAGCTCACCGATCTCCCATATTATCTCCAGTCATTTCCTAAATTATAATTTCACACGAATAAACGCAAAAATTTAGCTGGCCAATTTCACGGATTTTGACTTTTTAGCAGGTTTTCTCTATGAAACTTCTTTTTTTTTTTCGCTTTTTCTCTCTTCAAGCAGCTTTAATTAAATATATTTAATACTACAACAACAATGCGAATCTAAATCGAGAAAAATGGAAGTGTCGCTTTTCGCAAAGTTAAACAAAAAAGAAATAAATTTTCGGCAGATTTTTGTGTTCCTCTACACTTTTTTAAACAGAATATAACAACGTTTACGCTTAAATGAAAAACCAAATAATAAGTTTATTACAAAGGTTTCAAACACGCCCTTGTATGCTGTTTTTTTCACCATTAAAAGGGTAAAAAAAAATTCTCCGTGTACCCTGCGTCAGATTCTTTTTAAAATGAACATGTTTACAATTCATTTAGGGGTGTGTTGTATGAATGGTTGAATTAGTTTTTCGTATATACGGCGACCATGAGTACAATATCAGTATCATATACAATAAAAAACGAGTCAGTCTTAACGCACCAAAAACACATACAGCCATGAAACAACAGCCCACTCAACCTCGAAATAATTTAATTTTCTCTCAAGCCGTCCATTTTTACGAATAATGTTGACACGTCGGAGTTGTTTATCTTTTTTTTTTTTTGAGCGAATATTTTTTGCCTCATAAAAATTATCATTTCGTTAATGAAATATATACATACTTAAATGAGCAGTATTATTCCGCCATCTGGTCACTAAGCAAGAGGTTAATACTTTTGACTATTAAACACGAAAGACGCTATTCCCTCCATTGTTCTTGACACAACGAAGTGTTGTTCGCTCTTTAAGAGAGTTGAATCCAAAACAGAAATGAAGCCTAAATGTGGGTGTAGGAATGAACATATAAAACAAATTTATTTATTAATCAGAACTAGAATAAATGCTTGAGAAACTTTATTTTTTTATTTAACCCAAAGCTACTCGACAGCAAGTAGCAATTTTTTTGACGTGTAACTGTAAACATCTTCGTACTTTCTTACCTAAAATTCTATATTGGAGTCGTATGGAACAAAAATAAGATTTTATTTTAAAAAGTAATTAAGTGTATTAAGAATAAAAAAATAATTTTATGGAAACTTTATACTGGGAACAAAGAATGAAAGCGCGGGGCGCTTATCCCACTCGCCTTTATCATAATTAATTAGGTCTATTTTCGATTTGGGCACAGGCGCTTCACGCTGTTATTTTCAGTCCTAGTTTGAAATGTAAGGAAATTTTTAGTAAAAGGGTGGAAATGATAATGATATTATCAAAGAGAAAATTAATAATGATGCTTAAATCAATATGAAATTAATTTAACATAAACAATTGCCAGAATTTGTATGATCAAAGCCAACTTCATTTATCAAGCCGTGAAGTGCAAATCGCCACGGCGCAAACTAATAAGCGAGGGACTGCTTTTTAACAAAACTAGTTTTTTAAGTTAATTTTCAAATTCCTCATTCCCAAAAATATAATTCGTCATAAACTTCCAATCGTTTTGTCATTTTGTCTCAAATTACCTATGGTTGAATATGTGTTAAAAAAGTGAAGCTGGCAAGTGTGTAATGAGGAACGATTTTACCTCTACTTCATGGCTTGGTAAGTGAAATTAGCTTTAGTATGACTGATACGAAAATGGGATTCATACAGCTGTTGCACGCACACTATTTCAAACTAACAGAAATAGAAAGTCTTGCACAGACAGTCACAAGTGAAGTTAAATAAAATCTTGTAAAAAAATGACCTTTTAATATCGAGGTTGCAGAGTTGCAAACAAGGACAAGTTGAGCAAAATTACGTATATTTTCAAACAACAATCACTATTTTTGCTTTAAAAATGATTCAAACCATGTATTATTGTCAGTTTAATAAAAATTATTCCAGTTGCACATCAAATCTATCATTTTATGATTCAAATCTGGCACAGTATTTTACTATTTAAATTACAACAATTCGAATAATTATTAACGCTATCCAAACAACCCTAAAAAGGGAAATTTTTTTTAATAAATTGATCATTATTTCAATCCATCGAATAAAAAAATAATGGACATGAAGCACCAAAGTCTTTAAAATCTCTTCAGGTCAGCCATGTTTAATAAGTATAAATCAAAATACAACCCTCAAGACGAACAACGTTCCCGGTTTCACCTCCATTGCTTCTATCTCATTCTCTATTAGTTGCTGATTTCACGAATTTAAGGGTAAGTAGTAAGTGTGCTCAGCAAAATTGAAAATGATGACGTCACGTCACACTACAAAAACTGATTTGCATCTGGGAACTTTGCCGACCTTTATGATTTTAAAGACTCTAATGAAGCACCAGATACTATCAGTTGGCACATGTAATCAAACAAATACACTCAAACGGTCCGATCTTCCTCATTCCACAAAGGAGGTATTAAACAAGAAGACAATCAGCCAGCGTGGACTTTTTCTTTCAACGAACAACCTGCCCAACTACAACAACAGCACTGAGGAGGCGAGAGTTCTATGAGATGAGAACAAAAAGTGCATGAATTACCACATGCTGCTCGCCGTCTTAGTCTGATAACTGCTGAAATTTTCACGATACATTGTTCTTACGAAAGTGTAAGTTTGATAGAGGTTTGATGCCTATTAGTTCGGTAGTTTCCGAAAAAACTGGAAACGAAAAAAATGATAGAAAAACGGTTTTTCCAGGATTTTGAGAAAAATACAAAAGATATAGAACTTAAATTTTCACGAAATATAATTCTTACGTCGGACCAGAGCTGATAGGAGTTTAGCTTATGTATATTGATTTGGTAGTATCCGAGAAAAATGTGAAACAAAAAAACTTGCTGGAAAAAACAAGTCACCTGAGTTGCTTGAAGTATATTTTTCGTATTTACGGCGCGAGGTGTTACGCGCGTCTTTTCGGAATAGTAGTGATTTAAGTTATAGGTTTTCTCTTTTAAATTGTAGATGAAAATTGGCAAACTGGGTTTTTTAGAGATGTATTGCTGCGTTAGAGTTTTTTGTTTCGGTTGTACAAGTCAATCAAAAAATTGCTTACTTACGTTGACACTGGGGCATCTGAAACCATACGTTATCCAGTCTTGTATAGAGATTATTGTCGATTGTTAAATTTAGTTGTACTTAAGTAAGCAGTGGTGACGAGTTTCTCCTGAACAAGTACGTCCGAAAGAAAATGGAGCAGCAAAGGGGAAGTGGTGAACATAATTTTTACATGACTCAATACTAACAAATCTTACGTAATTCTTAAGCATATTTCATCAAATTTACCACACATCTACAACCTAAGCGGTTCATGAGAGCAAGAAACTGCCGAATGCTGACCTAGATGGTCACCACCAAAAATCCATGCAGACCCGATTTTCTACACATTATAATTTTAATTGCGTGTTTTTATTTACCATACAACATTATAAATTACGATAAAACTGGATTTTTTTTTAATACGCTTTTATGAGTGTAAGACTATCTCACCTTATCACCCACTATATGATAAAAACAAAGGAATGTATTCAAAATTGTTTTTAAAAAATTAAAAAATTGGAAAAAATCGTGTCAAAGACATGTCCTGTTTAGATTCGCAACTGGCTAAAGGAAGAAAACACACCATATAGACAGACTTTATTATTATTATTCACATGTTTTTTTCTCAATTCGTTGTTCACCTCCGAGGCGTCGTTCGATACTTCTCTTATCATAATTTTTTTCAAATATTTAGTGGGAAGTTATGGGTGTTATTTTATTTTTTTTTCAATGCCTCTAATGTACTGTGGCAGGTTTGCTGAGATGGATCAAAAAGAGAGAGAAAAAAAGGAGGCTTTGAGGGGCGAAGCCCTGCATTCATTTTAATTAAAAAACAGTAGCAGTTTTCTACGATGAAAAACGTCCGTTCATTTGGTGTGCGTTCTTCCTTTTAGCCCAGCGCTTATATAAAAGAATCACTAATAATAATAAAAGCAAAGTGACCCTGTCCCGTCCTAAGTGACCAAGCATCAAGCATTAACATCATATCTATGTAGAATTAGGGGATCATATTTCTCAATATTTCAATACAACCCACTGTTGAATTTCAATTTACTATGCGTAGATTATCGAATAAAAGCGTAAAATCTGTGAAAAAACGAAGTACCTACTGATATGTTTTGTTTTCTTTACCTAATTTCATGGGTTTAAATTCTTCTTTCTTTGCTCTTCTGCCAAATAGTTTAAATCACCTATAATGAAATCTTTGACATAAGTGTCCCCCAAAATCATTCGTCTTTTTCAACAAATAAATTATATTAGTAAAAAAAAATTCCCTGCTCTACTCAATCCTTTCTGTACGCTTTCCACTTTTTATGGGCAAGCATTTCACATCGCAGTCGCCATTTACAACCCCAAATCCTCTTTTTCTCCTTCTTAACCCTTAAAGCGTACCCACTTCATCTTGTCTGCTATCACCGACGACGACAGTTCTAAATTACTGGAACTCGTCATTTCCTCGGTGAAAGTAATAAGAAGTAGGCTAAGTGATCACAGAGTTTCTCTGTGATGATGTTGTCACCCTCTTTTCTTGTAGCAGCTGCACATTTTTCGTCTTTTCCAAAAACTGTCACTTTTGGCTGCCTCTCATTCCATCGCTCGCTCTCTCTCTCACTCCCTCCCTCCACCATCAACGGTACCTTATACAAAGTTTTCGCTTCAAGGATACGATATTGAGTAGGTATCTTCTTCGCCTCTCCCTTTCACTCGCTCTTTCTCTCTCTCTGTCTCTCTGTATCTCAAGTATTATTCGTAAAACCCTTCAAGCAGCACCCTTTATTCCAGTATAGACTAACCGTCTCAACAGTTGCTAAATAATTTCTTCATCGTTTTTGGCCTCTCGATACATCCGAAGACATTTTCGATTATTTGTCGTCTTCCGCTCCCCTAATTGTTTCTTGTCAAAGAGTTTAGAGACTCGGTGCCTGAGGGTGGGATGATTTTTCTTGCTCGTAACCAACAGTCGCATTTGTCTTAGAATCCCTGCCAACGTTTTGGGTTCTTGAACATTCTCAACGACATATTTGATTTGCCAATACATGTTTCATTGGCCTTTTTTTCGTTTTCATTTTTTTTCCATTTTTAAGGACGATGTTCCTTCCTTTACGTGGTCGTTTCGTCTGTATATTTCTGTACTGTATTATAGCTGAAGTATAATACAGTGGAAATCGCTTGTTAGGGACACCGGATTAAGAGGCCAACCGCTTATATGGGTCAATTCAGGGAAGTCCCAAAACAAACACACTAAAACTGAAGGAAATTAGATCGCTTATTAGGGACAGCACATCGGTTCATTGAGACAAGACAGAGGATACATGAGAAAATTTTTGTTGAACTTTCATATTTAATTGATAATAATCCCGGTTCAGTTCAATGGAGATAGTTTTGGTTGCTCTCTGTTATTATTCTATCTGTCTTTCATGTTATCTTGAAAAACGCATGGCGTGGGGAGAAGTTAGAGTCAGATCAAGGTGGTTTGTCAAATAGATGTCATTATAATGATATGATGGTGAGAGGAGCGTGTGTGAATTAAAATATGTATCACAAATAACGGAATAAGGCGTACTTTAAAAACTTAGATTACTACCTTTGTGTCAAGTATGCCTATCACTACCATAGTCATGCTACTATTGAGTCAAACAAAATGTGCCACAATTGTCATAAAGGTGTTTTAATAATGACATCAAGGTGTTACAATTTTACAACACAAATGAAACTTGCGACACAATTGTGACAATACCACAAATCTATTTTCACACTTCTGATGGGCTACAACTGTGTTACGATATGACGGAAAAATGAGTATTTTTCCCCAGTCTGATTTGCGTCAAACTTTTCATATTATGAATGTTCGAATTTAAGAGCACAGAGAACTCCGTTAGGGAATGTATCCATTTCAACAGATTCAAATTGTACCATTGAGCAGAATGAAATACAATATACCATCTCTCAGTGCAATCGAACCCATAATCTGAACTTTTTGACTTAGCTCATCCAAATTGGTATAATCTTTGTCTTCCTCGAATCACATATTAAGGTTTATTTGACCACTGAACAATGCACATATTTTGAACAATGCTTGAATTAGAAATTATTCGAAACATGGAAGTTGATATGATCCAATTCTTTTCCTTCAGGGCAAGCTTGAGCGTTAGTTTTAGAAGCGGCAATTTTTTGAAAATTGATGCAAATTCGCAGCTTTTGCTGTACGACCAATTTCAAAAAAGTAAAAAAAAAAAAAGTATTTTCAACTGAATTCCTGAATTTACATTTTGCAACACAGAGGCACAGTGACGGTAGAAATTACTAAAATTATCGTATCTGACATTCGTGTTTGCATACAGAGTAATCTGTGAGTTATAGTACAGTAAGTACACGCAAAACTCTGTAGAGTCCGTGTAACTCTTTAGAAAATGCTTTTCGTATAACTTTCTGTCTAAACGTAGTTGCAATAATTAACGCGAATACGATTTACAAAAGTTTCGCTTGTTTTAGATGTATATCAACATGCGAGAACGACGATTTATACTTATAATATGTATACCTACTTTGTTCTTGTATCCTTAATTAACATTCCCCAAAGTGTACCAAAAATCCTGTCGCCAAATAGTTGTGAAATATTATTTTTTAGTTTTGCGTGGGTTCGCGTTCTGCGACAGATCAGAGTACAAAAGTACATTTACTTACTTCGATTATTTTCATCAATGCCGAATTTTTAAGAAAGGAATTGGGGCGTAACTTCAGCAACGAGGGTATAATATTTCGTTTCACTTAAGACAACTGATCTTACCAGTTGCACAGTTTCTGTTGGTAGTGGCTAACTTATCAGTCGGTGTCAATTTACCTATTTCATTTGACAATACGCAATTTCGAATATTCCCATGGAATGAACTTGAAATTCACCAAACAGATTCTACGTTTCATGCCGTTTTTGAAGAAAAAAAATCCAAAAATTAATCAATTTCTGATGAGGCTGAGAGAGGGTATACCGCATAATAGGGATGGGCAGTTTGTCAACAATTTTCTTTTCTGCTCTTTTCCTGCTCTCAGAACTCTTGGAATTAACGACATATACAGGTAAAATTTGAGATTTTGAGTCATAAGCTGAGGTAAGTAGGCATCAATCGATTTCCAGAAAATTTTTGATAATTTAGATGCATTCCTATATTATTTAATGAGCCAGTATACTACGAATTTTGATTAATAAATCATTAGGAAACGGATTTTTCTGCACCAAAAAATGAAAAATTTAGCGCTAAATACTTGAATTTCAGCATTTTATAACATTTAAAAAATTGAAAAATTTGAATAACAATTAGTTAAACAACAATTAATATTTCTGGTTAGGCATCGTCAATAAAATGTTTTTCTACGTTTTCGGTTGTAAAACGACATCCTTGGATATAAATTTATATTCAAAAAAGGGACATTCTACATCCAATAACATTAGTGGAGCACACGTGGACGCACTTAAAATATTACTGGGTCTTGGGAAATTGATTTACGGATTTTTATTAAAATTTGGAAATTTTTCACTTTTTTGACATAGCTTTATTTTCGGTATTTATTAAATTTTCGGCAATTTTCAGCAAAATGAAATTTATTCCCAGGCTCCCTACAACCTGAACTGTGCTTCCCTTCTATCCGTACTCGTCTAACTGTTAGCAAACCGAGTTTATAAACGACGAGGAATCCATTCTTTAGAAGTGATGCCAATCAAAGATCGATTTTGAGTACGCTTGATCGATAATGATCGATCAGCTTCTAAGCCTATAATTAAATTTCAATCATGTTATATTTTGTTTTTAATAAGTTTGTTTAATTTGAAATAAAGTGAACACTTGAATGTTTTTTCAAAAACTAACTGTTCGATTTGGAAAAGTGCAACATTTGAATTTTTAAAAAATTGTTCAATTTCCTCGGGTTGAACCGAAAAAAATTATTTTTTTCAAAAGTACGTCACATTTAACTTGATTTAGAAAGATAAAAAAGAAACCAGCCCTTTCTATTAAGAAAAAAGTATCACTTGAACTATGAAAAATCTCTTTGGTTTACCAGTAGCAAAGATATAAACGCCTTTGTATACCATGATTTTCTGGCTTTTTTTTATTGATTGTTGTATTTAAGACTTCCGTTTTTTGAGTTTTCACTTCACAGGACTGATACTAAACAAATACTCTAAAGAAGAACTAAAAACTAACATTCAACCGTATTGAGGTTGAGGGAGTAGAGTTATAGTGGAGATGGAAGAAATAAACATATGGACTCATTTAAATCGAAGAAGTTCAATGTATTTGAAGAAAATCTGTTGGACAAATTATGATTCAAAGATTATCGTAGGAGACGGAGTTCAACGATGTGATTAATGAGTTCGCAGGGCTGAAGGAAAAAAATTGATATATCCCAACAAACGGAACTACGGGTCCACAAACCACAATACAGAATTGAAACAATTAGTGCAGCAAATTTTTGTCATATAAATACAAATATAGAGCATGTTGCTAATTACGTCAGACTAATGTGATAATACCTAACATTCTTCATATTCTAAGTCTACCTACGCTATTTTACCTCAGTTAGATCAACGATGTTGAAGTTTTTACAAAGAATTTTGCAAAATCCTAAAGATTGATGATCATTCATCAAAAAATCGCTCTTTTTTTCGCCCTATCGATCATGATCGATCGCATTCATCCTCATGATTGAAATTAATATTTTTTTGTCATGACCAAAATTTCCGGAATGATTCGTGAATATTTTGTAATAATCTTAACGGACGTAAAAAAAGGAGAAAGTTCTATGTTCGTCGGGTTTATATAAAGAATATATTTATTTTTTTATATTATGTACACTGATTAGTCAGCAGCGGTTGAACTAATTTTGATGATTCAGGGTTTTTTTGAATGTGCCTAGTCCAAAGGTGGTCCTATTAAATCCTGGTCAAAATATAATCCATACCGGATCCGAAATTATGAATCTAAAATTTAAAATTCAACCAATTTCTGTGTATTAAATTTGTAACTTGGAGTTATATAATATGGTTGCTGATTATGAATTCACTGTCAGATTTTCGAAATTTAAAATTGCAGATCCAATATGGTTAATTTGAAATCGTGAATTAAAACAGTCAGAATGAAAGTTAGAAGGTCCGTAGGCAGAATCGAGGATGTCATGACACAATCTTCTTATTTTTTGAGCAAAACTTTCGAAGTCAGTGCCAAATTTTAAGAAATTAAGTGGGTAAGTTGATTTTTTGCTTAAAAATTTGTAGCGACTTGAAAAGTTTAATTCAAAAAAGAAGAAGATGGTGCCATAAAATCCTCGATCCGAAAGAGATGGAGTTGTAACATCCTCAGAAATTATTGTTTTGATTTTTAGTTCTTTTTTATTTCATTTTTTCAATGTAGGCTCTCCTTTTTCTAAATCATTTTCATTTTTTTTAATTGTCAAATCCTTAATAACTAAAGTTACGAGATGATTTACACCTAAATGAATGTAAATCATCTCTTACATTTAGTAGACGACTTAAATAAAGTACCTAACTTTAGAACTGTGTAATTTTTAAATTCCTGCGTCTTCAAGTCAAGTAATTTTTTTGTTAATATTCATTGGTTACCTACCTAGTTCCGGTTTGATTATGATTGCTCCAATCGATAATGATTACATCATCATCAAGTAGGAGACAGTGCTTCTACATTAGCTTACAATAAGTGATATTGTTATCTTCGCTGAAACAGGTAATTAATTATGTCGATTTTATCTGTAAGAACAATTCTCATGAGTTCAAAGTAACAAGGGATCAATTAACGCAAAAGGCCCATGAACATATTTTAAGGATAGTGTGTAAGTGTGGGCGACAATATTGATGCCTTATGATGGTTGTAGTCTTGAAATATGTGTATTAATTGAGGTAACTTTCCTCTGTGCTGTAGCAACTGCATCAAATATACTCGAATATTATAGCTGATTAATAGACTTAGGGGTTACTAAAATGTATTTCATACATAAATGAACTACAGTCGAGATTTCGATTGTTTTAATACATCACTCAAGTTTAATGTAAACACTCAGTTTTAATGTATATTGCAACCTTATAGCTTCGACCTTTAGAGAATGTTTCGACACTGAAAAATTCATACTACCATATTCAATATTCTACTGAATTATTAATTCACGATTAAATCAGCACTTGAAGTCCCAAATAAAATGCAAACTCATTTTACATACCGTATCAAACGAGGCCTTAAATAAAAGATTTGTAAAAATGAAACAATCATTCGAAGAGAGGTTTAACCTATTTTCTGACAACGTCGATGCATTTCATTACAAAATTCAACGATATTCCATCGACGATTAATCGTTAACTCCTTTTTAAAATTCCTCAACCTCCTTTAACTTGGAAAATAATGACCAAGTTGGAAAAGAAAGAGAAAGAAAGAGCGAAAGAGAGAGAGAGAGAGAGAGAGAGAGAGAGAGAGAGAAAGAGAAACGAAAATTCGAAAATCGTTCGCGTTTTCTTTCGCACCGGTGAAACCATTCTCTTTTCTTTTTTCATTCCTCCTTTTCTTTTCAAAAGTTCAGGCAAAAAGTTTCGAGTTCCTCTTTTATGAGATGGGAAGCTTTTGTCATCGAGTTTTCATTTTCCCAACACGAACGGCTTTTTAGACCATTGTTGCCGTTTTGCGCCTAGCTAAAGAAGAGAAAGAGACAGAGGCATCATGAGAAGGACAGAGAGAAAGACAGAGAGAGAGCGAGCGTTCAACGTTTTAATTAATGTTTTCATTTTTGCTTTTTGTGTTTTTCCTTCCTTGTAAAAGCATATATACCGCCAACGTCTAAATCAAATAAAAATTAATAACTGTCTTTACAGGTCCGTGAGCGAAGACGACGATGATGTTTCGTAAATAATTTTCGTCGACAGAATTCGATTTTTTTTTCCTACTTACCGCACCGCACCGCCATCTCCTCTTAGCACCATCACCTTATAACTCTTCTGATTTTTTCATAGGCCAATTCTCTCACTTTCGCCATTTTTCTGCAGTATAAATGTTCAGGACTACGTTAAGGTTCGTGTCCCCGTTAAATTATTATTTTATTATTTTTACAAAAGAAACCGAACAGGTAGCCTAAAAGGAGAAAATAGGTTTATAAACATTTTTTGGGTTGAGAAATGCGAAAATGGACCTCGATACTGCTTGAGAAAAGTTTAATTGGCCTTCATTTGAAGTTTGTTTTTTTTTTTCTTGGCAACGAAAGTGAATTTAGTGTAATGTTTCTGTTTCATATAACGACAGCTTTTCATTTTTCTTTTCCTCGGTGTTTCCACTTCATTTTCAGAACACATTAAATTGAGCGTTTTTGATCGTTAGAGATGCCGTAAGGAAGCGAAAATTAGAATGAAATATTTTTCAGCTTGCTGGATTATTCAAGAGTGCGGAAGAAGGATGTTTTAACTAGAGAAAAAGATTATGGAAAGAGAGAAAGAAAGAAACAAAGGAAGAGAGAAAACAAAAGCTCGAGGCTTTGTAATTGGAAGGGAATATTTTGGTTAGTCAGGAAACAATGGAACCGATTAAATGAAAAATATCTTACATACAATAGATACCTGTTCGGAGTAAAAACAGAAATACTGTGAGAGAAAAAATTTAGTCGAAGGAGAATGAATTTTACATTAAGTTTCCTGCAGTTAAAAGGTTTATAGTAAGTTAATTGAATTTTAGAGAACTTCTGATAGGACGTTGTCAGAATTTAATAAACTATAAATGTAAAAGTTTCCTGGAACCATTTAATTACGCACACAAGAATACATGAATACGAAGTAACCATTCACCCTTTTCGGTATTCTTGGAGTTTAGACCATGAAAGTGCAATTGCGAATAATAGCGAGCGATTCGTGTATTCGCCTTTATACCCATACGTAGCTAAAATATAATATGATGGAATACATCAACAAAAATTCTTAAAATTTCAGCTGCGAGCGACTACCTAAACAGGTAAAAACAGTTTGAATTCTACTAACTAGTTCATTACCACACTAGCCTGCTAATGAGCTGCTATCAAGCTACGTTATACATAGTATCCATTCACACAAAACCAGTTCAATTACAACGAGTGAATTAGCTGGCTACTCACGAAAAATCGAGCCTGGGTAGATGTTCTTGAAATTTATAGTATATTATCATAAAATAAATTACCATTCTATAAAAAGTTTTCATGATTCTGGGTGTTGTTCTGGTTTGTGAATTTTCTTCAAATTTGGCACAAATGTTTCGTTTGGCAATTTGATTGAGTGAAGAAAATGAAAATTGATGAACCACAACAGTTCCCAGAATCATAAACAATTTTCATAACACGGTGACATAATGCAATAAATTGCAGGAACACCTACCCTGGTGTGAACAACCCTCACATTTTACAAATTAGGAGAGGTATGCGCGTACTTTTTTTATTACTTTTAGTGTATTTTCCTTAGGAAAATACAAATATTGGATTCAGTGTAATGATAGGACCTGGGGACAGGACCTGAGGACGGGACCTGTGGACAAGTGCCGATCCTAAGTCATAGATCACGAATATACAGGTCACTCAATATCCTCTGTACACAAAATAAATATATATCACCATCAAAACCCAAATTTAGTCAAAACTAATTTTGACCAATCAATACTAAATATTTTTAACCCCTTTCGTCAATACTAGTTTTGACTAGTCAAAACTAATATTGACCATAGAAAAAATTTTTCTTCGGTTAAAACTATTAATGACCAAACAAAAATTTTATCTTGGTTTTGACTAGGCAAAACTAGTATTTCCTTACTGAAAAATATATTACTCCGGTCAGAATTATATAAAAATAAATACGAATTTCAATCTTATAAACTTATTGTTGATTATTATCTCATATGGCCCTATTTTTATCGTTTAAAAAAAAGCTTTAATTTAAAAATAATAATTTTGGATACATGCCTATGTTTTTATTGTGCAGCGGGTGCTTTTGTGAGGTGTCAAAATCATTTCTGAATCATTATACTGAAACATCCGAAAACCCACTGTCTTACTACGTTACCGTACCTTTTACTAGTCTCGATCATTATGTACCTACTTATATAGGAATTTGCTTGCAAATATTAAGATAGTTCGTTTTTCCTCTAAAGCTTATGAAAACCCATTCAATCATCAACGCTATGTTAATAATATCCAATCTACATAAGATAGGGATACTTTATTCAACAATCTTGATTGTAGGTATATACAATGGTGATGTGTAGATTTTAACATGCCAATGATGAAACAATGATGTTCCCTGTTCCTTTATCTATAATTAGACTGTTCTCAATTCTGTTGCTACGATGAATAGTTAGTTACATTTTCAACATACAAGTAGCCATTTTCTGCGAATATTAAAGTGTTCACAGATCATACAGTTTTAGCTCGACTTTTCAAGTCATTCAATTTCCCAGTTTGGGAACCTTGTTTAACACTATAAAATCAAATTTAACTATCCAGTATTAGAAATCATCTTGTCCCATTTTGTGACTGAAGACTGGGAGTGGTCTCAACAAATCGTCGATTATTGAGATTGTTAATTCACCATTCACATGGATGACTCAATGAAGAAGACAATGTATTAAATAATTTAACAAGCAAGACTTAGTATTTTTTGAACTTAACAATTCTGAGTTACTCTTGTATACAATTAACTCTGTGACAATGAGTTGGCCTATTCATTCCTCCTCCATTAATAAAAACATTAGCCTGTTTCACTGAAGGCTATTTGGCTGGTTCTGGTACGCTCATGATGTATACTGTTTCTGGTGGCCTATTTCTCTCTTGACTCACTAATCTTTAGTTTATGACTTTTTTTTTCATTTACACTTTCTTGATATATTTTGTCCCTACCAATCATGATGTTGGTTTTCATTTTTGCACTCCACAATACAAATGTGCAGAAGAAATGATGGGAAGCTTTGCCCCCTAAAACCCGTATTTTCCAATTTTTTCATCAACTTTTTTTGTAAACAACTCACTTTACCTAATGACCAGTATGTGATAAAAGCATGGACATGTATCAGAAATTATTTAAAAAACATTAAAATTATTTTTTTTTATGACCCTAATTTTGTTGTAATTTTTTCAATTTTTTAATTCTATTGAAATAATTTTGGACATATGGCTGCTATTAGCATATAGTGGGTGATTAGGTGAGATGAATTTTTTTTTCCTATGTCTATATATCGAACTAAGAGTGTAAGGGTGAGGTGAGTTAAAAAAACTAAAATAATTTTAAAATAAGGGGGTTGAAGTAAAGACCCCATCATTTCTTCTGCCAATTCATATAATGAACAAGGACTGGTTTTGACTAAGATCAACTTTTTACATTAATCATTTTAGGTCGATACTAGTATTCACCAGTCAAGATTGATATTGTCTAGTTCATATTTTAGTTAGTTCTAGTATTGACTGCGAATGTAATAAAATATCAGTCAACATTAGTTTTGACTAGTCAAAACTAGTATTGTCAAAAGGGTTTAGGAATAAATAGTATGATTTATTTTGGATACTGATGGTAAGATATATATTTCCACTTTTTGCTCATTTTGGCACTTTTTCGGAGTCTATGGAGTCTCCGCTGTTTGACCTGTGGCAATGAAACTTGGGCAGTGTTAGAAGTTTTCATAGGCTACACATTCGTGTTAAAATGTTTGAAATTTATCCGATAGTTTCGGAGGAAGGGGTTTTCAAAGTGTTACAAACCCATCATGTTGTCATCATGATAATTCCCGTAAATCAAGAGATTTTAGCTTGAAGTTTCTATGGCAGTTTGAAACTACTAGGGTCTAGTTTGGTATTGAATTTGAGCGAAATCGGTCAACTGGTTCTCGAATGTCAGCCATTATAAAATTTGACAATTTTGGAAAATACACATTTACCGTTGATGCGCAGCAGAGATACTAAACAATGACTTTCAAGTCTATGATCTTAATTACATTTTCTCTTTAGCTCATTACGACCGACTGTTACGGTTAAAAGTTGGTATTCAGTTTGAAAAAAGTGCAATCCATTTTACAAGAATACGGGACACCATTTCTCGCAAAAAATGGAACATTTCTTAACACGTTTCAGAAAAACGGTGGTAACTGAATCGTAATTCCAATGATAAGTAATATGAAACTATCCTTCCGGAGCTAATGAAAAGAAAAAGTATTTCCAAACGTGCGACAGTGTCTGAAAATTGTTGAAGGTTTGGGATGGTCAACTTTTTTTCCCTTTTTTTTTACAGTTTCTCCCAATACCCACAGTTGGTTTAATAAACGACATTTTGTTACGCATAATACAACAACATCTAAACGATGTCATTAAAAATAAAACTTTCACGGTCCAGTGTCCAAAAAAAATGGGTGAAAGTATTTTCAAATTCTATGAAGATATGAAGGTTTTTTCGAAACAAATAGTGACGAATTATAAACGAAATTCAGATACAAAATTGATCGTTCATAAAAATTAAGTTTATGAATCAGAAATATGCCTGCTTTTATTATTTTTTATTATTATTATTATTTTTTTTTCTTTTTTTAAATTAACTTTTGTTTTCCCGTTTTCCCTGCAGGAGTCTTCGATTAAATAAATGTATATTTGCGACATAGTTAGGTATTATGAAGTGTAATTTTATATAAAATCGTTTTATTTTTTCAGCTTTTTGAAGTCTGAATTTAAGTCAACTACATTATCTTTAACCCTTAAATTGATAATATTTTAAGGAAAACAATAAAAATAATAAAACCATTTTTTTTTTTTTTCAATCAGCCTAATTAGACCTGTAAAGTTTATATTCAACCTTTATAAGGGGGAGGGGAGGGATAAGAATATGTAACCAGAGTTGAAGGTGATTTTCTGCATTTAATGGTTATATAGTCATTTTACTTGTAATAAGAAAGTTATGTAGGTCACACTCAGTGAGTGCGAAGATAACACACAGAAGGTTAATAAGATGATTGTCATCGTTACTCCTCCAACAAGCTTGCATATCCGTCAACTCACACACAATGGAAGATATCCTACCTTTGATGGCAACCTGAACATTGGCAACAAATCGATGTCGAGAGTGAGTAGTAGTACGAAAAATATCGATATTTTTCGTATCGATAAAGAAAAATATCAGTGAATAGCAATTTCCACTATGTAGGCTAACTGCACATTTTGTATTGATTTAACTCATGCTTTTGGCAAACCTGCACACTACCTCATATATCTAGTTGTACATTTTGTTACCAACGGTGGCTACACTGAATCGCCATTAGCCGAACGCCGATTTGCTTTGTCTGTAATTCCTTTTGTGATAAATAAGTTGTTCGAATCTTAACGTCGATTGACGTACATCTAATAAAATATGGTGTTGTGAATTTCGTTATTTTTAAATAAAAAGATACTTTTTTCATTCGATCTGATCACAAATTTAACATTTTGCATCTTATCCGTTCCTACATAAATTTCAGATTCATGCGTGCATTTAGGTTGAAAAGAGAATAAAATGTTTCTCTGTTTTGCAAGGGAAGAATGTTTTGGCGCGTATGGCACCAACAAGTGGCCATTAGTAACGAACCTGGTTGGTTGCCTGTTGAAAGGGGCTGAGCCTCTTTATCTAACTTTGGAGATATATTCCCACACGCTCAGTCAAAGTTACACTCATGGTTCACTCACACATTTTGATCACTTATAAAAGATGTTGTGAGGAGAAATATGGTGTATTATTATAACACATAAAATTTCAAGAATTATACTTCAACCTGCAGAATTTCCTTATCTCTTGGTACTGCGAATCGAGAATAAATTTCTCTAAATAACTAACGATTTTGTAATCACTAGAAAAATTCAATGCCGCCAACATTCACTGGTGAAATTATCATATTATCAGTAAAATCATCACTATACCATATTTTCAAGTGTCCTATCACCAGCTAAAGCACCATACCACCGAAAAAATTGCTATAAGTACCAGTGAAAGTGTCATTCTATCAGTTAAAACGTCACATTATATACTAGTTAGAGTACCATATTACTAATGTAAGTGCTATACAACCAGTTAAAGCATAATATTACCTACCTACTATTTTATAAGGATAAATCAAAATGGATTGACAATGGTGCTACGGCACTTGATTTTAGTGAAATGATAGACCACTGTGCTATTGTACTCGATACTATTAAATGGACTGAAAACGGTTTAATGGTTCCACGTAACTGCGGGAACCTAAGGTTTATCTCTAGAGTGTTGGCTGTGCATTCAGTCGGATTATAACAACCACGCTCCAGAACGGACAAGGTGTTAACACCAAAATATAAATGCAAGTGACTCTCAAGATGAAATTCTCAGCTGTGTAAAGGAAGGGTTATAGGCCTATTATCATGAATATAAAGCTATCTTAGTTAACCGATGAATAATAAGTTGACGAAATAAAAATACAATTGTAAACTGCAGTTGCATCAGAGCAAGAGCTAAAAGGTAGTTTATTGAGGCGTCAAAATGTCACCTACAATGGTAATGAATAAACAGTGTAACAAGAGTGCGTTTACATATGCATTCATCATCTTGCGATCTTCCGAATGTTTACTCCAGGAAGGAACGCCAATTCAACCAAACTGAACACGCCACCATTTTTGGGTTGTGAATGAGCTGGTGTGGAGCCGTCTGAGGCTTTCAATTTTTCCATTGTAAAAGCAAGCACCAACCATTAGGTCATACAGACCTATTTCATAATCTTCGTCAAAATGGACCTAAATCAAAATTTATCACCATTTAGTACCGAATGTTTCAACATCTACTTAAAGGCATATCGTAATATGTTTCTTTCGTTCTTTTGAATTCATAAACTATTTTTTCGTTCCATTTTGTTTTGAAAGTTGCTGGAATTTCGGAAATTTATTTACTCCAGACGATTTGTTATGCTGCTTGCGCAAACTCTTATAAAACGTGTGGTCTAATAAATTTTGTCGACCGACTTCATTCAAAAGAATTACTTTATGCATAATCGCGTTAAAATTAAAACTGTTTTAGAACACAAGTGTTTAAACATTTTTGGCAACTTCAACGACAATATTTTCAAAAGGCTGCGTGTGCGGTTTATGACTGCAGTCACAATAGAAAGATTAAGAGGAGAAATTTTGGCGACAGTGCTCTATAGTTTAAGTCGTTGACAATATTGCGAAGGTGAAATATTTCAACCTTACGCTGTATTTAGTTAGTTTCCCTAAAACACGATGGAAGTTTTCCTTTTCAGTGTTTCGCTGAGAATTAAGACTTTAAACGATTCGATAAATGAAACAATGAAGCGAAATTCGAGTGAATAATTTTACTACAAATAACAATCAATTTGAACGGATGAGGAGTAGGAATACTCCATAAATTTTCGAAACCAACTTTTACTTTTGAATTCAAGTCTCCAATAAAAAGATAATTCAATATTTCTTTAACAATAAGTATAATAGGCACATGGGATTCCCTTTCTCATGAAGATTCAAAAGTGGACAGTAAATTTGAAACAAAAACATTTACAACGATGTATCACTCAATAATAACTCATGAAAGAATATTTTAAGCCCCTTTTCGGGTCTGTACTGTCGACTGTCAAAAATGTAGAATGTAGGCGATGACCCCGTATACTCGTATACAGATCAGATATTTATAAGACGTCCTACGTGGAAAAATAAAGCTCAAGAAACATTTAACGCCAGCTACAGCTCGCTAGAGAAAGTAAGTACTCCAGAAAATATAGAAATTACGAAAAAGTTATTAATAGATCATAATAAAATTGATGACTGTATTAAATTTTGTAAACAACTGACCTAAAATTACGCAGTTAAAAACAATTACCTCTTTCAAAATTAGAACAAAAATAGACTTTTTGGAAGAAGGTACCTTCCGGCCAAACCGCATCAGAATTGTAGCATGTTGCAATAAATTATAGGTAGTATTTTTAGAAAATTTCTTAGTTATTGGTTAAAAAATCAAGCATTTTATATAGAAGATAATATCCAAAACAGCTGCACCGTAATTATTATCCGGCCGATCAGTGCCAAAATTAGTAAAATATTGAAATAGATCATGATCGATATTTGTTCCAAATAAAGTTCCTATTTGTTCAAAATTAGGCATATTATATTGTGGTATACCAAATTAGGTTTTTACCTGTCACACAAAACTCAGTTTTTATTGATTCCTACAAGTTTTAAACCAATCATTTACCTGAATTGATTCACAAGGTACATAATGAGATACCATACACATGATATCTGAATATGAAAACATTGAGGAAATAGATGTTTTACTGATGATAAAATGATGATGAAATTGAAATATTGTCGAAAGTAAAATGATTAAAATAGAAAACAATTGGAAATTTCAAATACCAAATTAATAGTATCCCACAGTGAGAAATTCCTAAATTCACTGTGGGGGAGAAAAACTGGAAGGGAAGGACCCAGGGTTTGTTCTCGCCAAACTCATGTAATATTACATTTTAAAAAGGTCTATAAAAACATCAAAAATTTACCAAAAATCATTCTAATTTTTCCCACTTTTCTCTAATTTTCCCCTAGAAAATCAACCCATTATGTTTCCACCCTTTTTCCACACAATATGACCGCCTTAGCCAGACATTTTTTAAAATAAATGATAAGTACAGAAATAAAATACCAGTTATATTCAGAAATACAAAACATACCTGTTCTTCAATAGGTGATCATATTTGTAATCAAACACGAACGAAGTTATACGAAATGAAATAAAACATTTGACAAAAACATAAGGTGAAATTATCGACAGAGTTTCATACAGGTAGAAAATTTTCTAAGTTCAAAATATTATATAAAAGGTATAACAAAATTCGTAGGACTTGCATAAGCGAAGATTCCAAACGAAGTGATTTCTTCTAATCTCAGAAAGGTAGAGCTAGTACAAAAATTTATGAGAGAAGCAGGTTATCTGGTTTTGAAAATTCAATGGCTACCTCAATACAGACAAAATAAAAATAAAAATGGTATTACCGAAAGTACTGTCCAGCTGATCCGCACTAAACTGATAGCAATTTGTATATACATATGATAGATTATAATGAATATTTGTTCTGAATTTCGTAGCTATTGGTCAAAAATAAAGAATTTTATAGCCAACCGAAAAACAAAAATAGCGGTACTGCAAGTACAGCCGGCCGATTCGCACTAAAATTGATAGCAAGTTATAATACATTTGAATAAATATTTGCTCTAAATTTCATAACTGTTGGTTCATAATTAAAAATTTTATAGCCAAAATAAAAATGAAAATAGCGTTAGGGGTGCCGATCCGCACCAAAATCAATAGATCAATTTCTTGGCTTAGTGCCTAATATTCTTTCCATATTTCGTGGTTATCAGACAAAAACTGCGACCTGTACTATGGTAACGAGAAATTGGATTTTATATTATAATATAACTATACGAATCTGAATTTTTGGTGCCAAAATTTCCTCGAATTATGAAACGAAAAAGTACCTACCCCCACCCCTAGATAGTTCCATAACATATAGATTAATAAGTAGATTTTCATAGAAAACCTTCTTAAACACAACACACGTTGAAAATATCGACTCAAACGAACACCGATAGTCTACTTGTTTTGAATATTTGTTTCATTCCCAATAATTTTCTTTTCCTCCACAACCGGAGTCGTACAAATGTGAAATCCGACGAAAGAAATAAAAATAACGAATGAACACCCACCATTTCCCCTTTTAAAACACGACTAGAGATTTTTGGAAGAGGGAAAATGACAATTACCGGAATGTTTTTGTAACTTAAATGAGCAGAAATATAAAACGATCGCGAACGACCAAATATTTTCCAAGATGAATTCAAATTTTGTAGAAAAATTACATCGTTTCGTGCATCCGAAAATGTCGTTGAATGTTTTATTTATTTTATTTTTATTTTTTCGCGTCAATGGTAATAGTTTCATTTTGTATTCGAAAAATTATACACCCATGTTCATCCTAATTTTCTAGAAAATTTTATGCGAGTAAATGAGTATCCGAGGTGAGGGGCAGATATTTTTCATGTTTTTTCCATTGATTTTCATCAAGAAAAGAAGAAAAGGATGCAGAGTTCAAGTTAGCTTAGGTACTCATCGCATTCATTATTGATTGAAGACAGATGTTCAACTTCGTCTGGAAAATGAAGCAGAATGAAAGCAAGAATTCTTGCTGTTTATTATTATTTACTTCGTGTTGAATTATATGTATTTACCCTCAACAAAGGATGGGATTGAAATAATAAAATGATACTAAGTATTTGATCAGATTCTGTTATTTGGAAATTAGTTTTTTCACTCTCTACCTGAATTTTTCAATCCAACGTAAATGTGTAATTTTTTTCAATCTGATACAGTCGGATCTATTTAAAATTCAAGAGATGAAATAACAGTCTCAACTAAATTTCTAAAAGAAAATTGTTGAATCCAATCGAATCCGACTGAATCTTTCCTACAGGACAATTATTTATTAAGCTAAAAACTTGAAGAAACTAGATAATTTGTTTTTTCTATTGTACAAAAAATGACAACAATTTGATAGCATTTTTCGAGGCTACTTGGACAAAAAACTCGAAAAATGGAGGAGGTCAATGATAAAATTTTTTCAATTTTGCAATAAAATTCTTGTTTGCTCGCTCTTGATTTCTAAATTTTTGTTTCAATTTCGACTCACTCCCCATTCAATCTAAGTAAAAAAAAAATGATCCATTCGGCTTGGAACCACTCTTCAAAAGTGAATAAAATCATTTGGATCCACATACGAACCAAAAACGAAGTCTAATTTCTATTCCCAATCGGAGTTAAATAAAAGCATACAAAAAATTCGATTCGAGCAATCAGAGACGATATTTTTGTACCCATCTCTACCAACGTCACGTCATTTATTTCGTCGAACTTATTCTCACTCAGTAAGCTTTCATGTGTCTGATCTCCCAGTCATGAAAGTGACGGTATCCTTTTTTCAGAAAAACTTGTTGTTTGTTTCTATTTCTCTCAAACTTCGAATTTTTTCACCAGTTTTCTAGAAAAGCTTCCTTGCATTGTCCCTTCAATTTTAGTATAAGCTTATTTTATTTTCTGTCAATACCTATGGTTGGCATGTGAAAATTTAATATTCTCGCAAATTGTTAATAGAGAATAAAACAATCAACTTTATACGAACTCATGTCCTCTTTGTTCTATATCAGCAAATATTCATCACGTAATCGTAACGCTACAGAAATGTTTTTGAACCATTCACCTAGAACAAATCTATGGTACCCAGGAGTTAGAGTGTAAGTCCAAAATTACCATTTTGAGATTAACTTATAGCAAATCACTAGTAGATATATACTTATATCCTGAAGACTAATCCACCCATTGGAATTAAGAAAATAAGTCAATTCAAAAATCTAAGAGTATAAAAAAAATTGATTTAACTTATGATTTTAATTAAAAAGGAGACATCTTCACGACACCAGCATAGCCTCAAAATTATTTTTGACTTAAATTCTTACTTATACTACTGGCACAGTACCTTAGCACCATAGAAATATAGCTGCATACAATACGATTACTTCAAAAATCTTCACTAGTGCACGAAACACTGTCAATTGGTTTCAAATCGAATAGGGGTTTGGCTGAAAAATTTTGGCCCTCCGATACAACATTATACAAAAAGTCTTAAAAACAGGACCACAATTCCCCGTTGCCATGCAGATAATTTAGCTCAACTGTCTTAGTTGGCATGCACTGAGTACATGCAGTCATATTCGTCGTCATTCGAGCCGGAGATTGGAGAACGTTCATTCAAGACGATGCCTCCATTTCTTACTGCAAAAAATTTCAGCCCCTTTATCCTCACGTACGTACATTTATATGCCACTAACCACACTACGTGTAAAATTGTTAACGCTATCAAATTTTTATACATTCCACAAACTCATTGCACCATCCAACCTAATAGCCCATATTTCGACGACCTTCGAAGAGCTTTAAACGATTACTCAAATCAATTGGAATCACGCTGAAAGCATTTCGCTATACCGGCTGGATGGTTATTTGAGAAAAATCGGCCTTCAAACAGATTCCAGTACATCTCGTATACGTATATACACTTTGTGCCTCAGAACCAACACGTTATTAAAACGATTATTGCCATCATTTTTCGAGCATATTAAACACGATGTACGAAAGAAACAACCATTTTGCTCTCCGCTTAAAGCTCCAAAATCATTATTTCGCATCGTTTGATTGCTCCCAAAAGAGAGTGAAATTCAAGTATAGTAAAACTTATTTACCAACGCGTTTTCGTGAGACAGGAATCGTTTAAAGGAACCGAAAGTAGCTGAGAGAGAAAACAGATTGAGAAGATGACGATTAAAAAAAAAAAAAAAAAAAAAAGAAGTGCAATACCGCGCCGAAAAAAGTATTTTATGTGAGCACATTAAACTCAAACTTTTCATTGGGGAAGAAAAAAAAAAAAAAAGAATTGAATAATAAATTCATCGACTCGAAGAATTTCTCCTTTCGTGCAAATATTTTCTTTGATGAAAAAGAAATTGAACTTCAAACTGTTCGTTTTAGCAGCCAAATCAACAAAATAATACGGAAGAATGATGGAAGGAATATACTAAGTACTTATTACTAATAAAAAGAAAGAGAGAATTTCTAGGATAAAGAGAACAGGTATTTATGTTAAGGTGGATTGAAACTTTGAAGTTGAAAAAAAGTTTTTCGAATATTGCGATCGACCTCTCTGATTAAGAATTCATTTTTTCACTGGCTTTTTCTATTCGAGAATGCACTCGTAATGGAAAGGAGAAAAACTCCAGCGCAGCAATAGTTCGCCAGAAAACCCAGTTTGCCAATTTTCATCTATAATTCAACAAAGAAAAACCTTTGATTTTACAATTTATTGCATATCAGTTGCGGTTCACCTAAATCTATGTTTTTTTCAACTTGTTGCGATGTTTAGAAAATATTAGCTTTTTATAGGTGGAAATTTGATTTGTGACGTTGAAATGCAAAAAGAAATAAATAAATAAATAAATAAATAACTGATAATGATGATAATTTTTCAACGATATTTGATAATTGGATAGCGTTTAGCAACCATATAAATTTGGAGTTGATTAATAAAAAAAATCTGGTGATGAACCATCCAATGAAAAACGTGAACCAGCAGTTAACTCACAAAAATCCGGTAGTAAACTAAACTGTGGTTCACGATGATTGAACTGGGCTTAATGCAGTGTTGGATAGGCTATTTTTTTCCTACCGGGAAAATCTATAAAGGCGCCAAATTTTTCTCCTTGCAAGGGCGCCCAGTTTTGTTTTATTACAATGGCGACCCTAATGATCCCCTTTACCAAAACAATGTCTATACTGGTATAAGAAAAAAATAGTCATAGTCCTTAATGACGAGCGTTTTTTTTTTTTTAACTATACTCGAAGTATTGAAATTTTTTTTGTTTTAAAGGCAAAGGGCGCCAAAAACTTCTCGGGGAAAAGGCGTACCGGGAAACTCCCGGTAGCCCGGTGGGCCTATCCAACACTGGCTTAATGTATTTTAAAACTACATTTTTACTAATGAATCTGGTTCAAACTCTGAACTTAGTTTAAACTACTATTGTAAAATTAGCCCTTAATTTCGAGAAAAAACGTTAATCGCATAAAAGAATGGAAACAAAAAAAATTCACATTTCTGACCGAAATTAGTAAGGCAAATATAGACCCTTTTTCGAGGTGAATTTTAATACCCGGTTTGGAAGCAAACTGAGTAAAAAATGTATTTTCCTCTTTTCTCTTGAAGCAACAGAAAATTTAGAACGGTTTCACGTGTTGGTACCAAGTTTTTCTTAGAAAACTGCACACAACGAATAATTTGCAATTTTCTGAAATTATGATTCCTTTTTGCATCGTTTCTGAAATCCTCAAATTATAGTAACTGTAATACAGTCTAGTCAAAATGATACAAAACAATAGCGAAGAGATAATTTTTTCTAATTTTTAGTATAAATACTTTGTAATACGACATACTTGCCATGAATTCGCTGAAGTTGATGAAAATCACAAGAAAAAACTCAATTCTCCTCAACGAGGAATTTAATTCAATCTCACAGTGGCACAATTACTTTCGTGTAGGTACCTATATAAGAGGGTAATGCTCCTAATAAAGCTGGCTTTTGAGTGGACTACTTTTCAACTGAAACTCTCATGTGGAGGAACATGAAGAGGAGGGAGGAACTACCAGATTTCAGTTCGTGAAATTTTCCCCAGCATCATAAGGAAGTGAGGTTTAGAACTTTGGGTGTATCATCAGTTCTTCTTCTAAAATCTAGATATTGTTAATTTTTCAAAATTACATTGCAGGGCTACGTCTATGACCATGACGACTTTTTCAATATCGTTTCACGTTTGTGTAATAATCTACGTTTGAATGTAGCACCCAGTCACTCACCAACAAAATCGACTTAATTTACTCTCACCCACATATCTTCACTCATTAATTCATTTTTCAATCATTCATCTTCCATACATTACCTGCTGAACGAACTATTTTCGCTCCACAATTACGTATCTCTTCTTCACTTTTGCACTAACTTGATTTACTATAATTCCGATCATTCATCTCCTAAATGGTTTACATTAATAAGTATTAATTAAAAATCTTCCAGTGGTCCAATTATAGACTTTTGCCTGGGATGAAGCTAGGATTTACCTTTTGGAACGGAAGACTCAAGGTGTTGTCATTTTTTCATCGAATGAAAATTTATGAAACTATTATTTTGTTTTTCCAAACAGTATACACAGTTGAATTGTTTTTTAGGAAGGCTTTACCAAATTTGGAAGACTTAGACCCATAACTCCCTCAGCCTCGCGTCCGACATTTGGATACATCGTCACTCATTCCTCATTCACTATCAACTTCATCCCACAAGTTTTAACTTAAGTTCGTCCCTAATCTTCAACTTTCAAGTATTTTCTGATTTTGATATTTTCACGTTCGTTAAGTAGCGTAAATTTTTAAAGAATATATGCTGTACATACTTTTGCTATTAAAACAATTATTATTTTTTAAATGCTGCGCTTTTAGCCTATGGATGATTACTGAATGAAAACTTGATCAGTAGGCCTTAGCATGTCTTCAGGCCCGACTGCAATTCACGCTGTTTGCAAAAATGGTAACTTATTCGTAATTTAATTGTGTTCAAGTATCGTTAAAAAGGAATGAGCATTATGACTACAACCCAAAACCTTAAAATGTTTCAGTATAACTATTCAAATCTCATCTTATTTTTTTCACTACTATCGACTTTGAATGTAGATTCATAACGATCAGAAGAAAATGGGAGAGAGTTGTACTTGTATTTCTCTTTATTATGTTAATTTTTTTCAAATTTATCATTTCAAGGGGATAAATGAGGCTAGGATATGAAAAAATTCCAAAAGTAAAAAATAATATTTCTACCAAAATACAATTGAGACAACAACGAAATGCTATTTTTAATGAAATAATAGAACTATGTTAACTTTTCCCCCTCTTATTTTTAAATTCTCGCCGTCATTGCTTACCGCAAAAAAATGTATAATAAAATGCAATAGGAAGTTTTAAGTAGCTGGAGGGCAAAAAAATATACGAAAAAAGCGTCAGAAAAACACAGAGAAATCACAAAAATTTTTCAAACTTTAGCGCGAGTAAAGTTTATTTAGCAATTTTTAAAAAGTGATTCTTGAACTTTATATGAGAGAGTAAAGGGGAAAAAAATACCGGATACAAAAGTACAGTCGACTATATAAAGAGAAAACTTATTTGGTTTTGCGGCTGTTACTTCCTTACTTCCATAAACATTCGTTTAATAAGTTAATGGAATGCCTAGATATGTTTCCATTTATGATTTTTCCTCCTATTTTTTATGGTAGAATTTGTTTAGACGTTGAATATTTTTTACTGCCTGAAACGATATTTTTTGTCACCGATATATCGGAACTGTACTAGAAACAATGGGTTAGACTATTTCATTAAACTAAAACTTTTACGGTAGGCTGTAGTGCTACACCGAACATTACTAAACAATAAAGGAAAATCTCAGCGACCAATAAATTAAAGCACCTTACTGCTAAATAATTATTTATGATACAAGACCGTGTTTAAAGTAGCTGATTTTGATCTGAATGTAAGCCAAGGCGAGTGATGCATATCACACGAGTATCAATCACCTACCATATACACGTGTGTTACACACTATTTTCTGCAACACCCCCTCTCCCTAAAAAACAAAAAAAAATTTAGATAAATAAATATTTTTGAGATTGGGAAACATATAAGTGCAAACTATTCCACAACTTTCAGCCAAACCTCCTGGCCCAGTGGTTAAAATGCTAGCTGATAGCTCTAAAAAGATGAATGATGTCAAAGGTTCGAATACCCGAAGCAGAGGAAACTTTTATGGAAAAAAACAAAAAATATATACAGAATCAAAGAAAACGACGGCGTAGGCTATGTTAGCTATGTGCAGTAAGCAAAACCAGTGCATAAAATGACGCATGCGCCCAAGACAATGTATAAATTAAGAGACCGATGTATAAAATATTTACTTTATACATCGGTCTTTACTTTAGACATCGGTCCTAAATGGTACTAAAATCGCCTGCTTTATACATCATCAAGGAGCGTATAAAAATGAAGTTTATGAACAGGTGTTGCGAAAAATAAATTTCCCAAATTCGTTCTCAATATCTTCACACTACAGCAGCTGATTATGCAAAGATTTTGGAATACTGTCTCTTGATACAGAAATTTTACAAACTATTTCCCCAGGACAAAATAAATTCACTAACGAATTATTTCTTTATTGAATAAGGAATGGTAAGATTTACCAGTGAATAACAATGGATACCCATTATCCATGGAAAAGCAGCTACCAGTTATGACACGTGTCACTGGTAGCTCAAAGGAAATGATTTTAATAAGCACAGAATAACTTCGTTCACCAACAAAAAGAACATCATCAATAAAGGCTGCAACAAAGGCGAACACAGATGCGATAGACACGGATTTGACATGACATGACCGATGACTCGTACCGGGCCTCCGAGAGAAATTTCTGGTCTCAGGAGGAATAAACTGTCTTGCAGTCTTAATGCTTACTGCAAGTTTTAACTCTGGGAAGAGGTTATAAAATAAGAAAACAATTTAGCCACTGGAGCGAGCAAAACAAAATTTTTCATGTTTTTTATGTTCCATTTAGAACAAGTATTTTAGAATTCCCATTCATTTTCACGAATCAAAAATCAAGCCACCCATTATCAGGACAAGAAAATTTCTCGAAAATCAAACTTCCCGAAATCTAATAATCACAAAAAATTACGTAAACACTTAAAAAAAAATTACCCACCTCATCAACCAGTCACTAAAAAATAAAGGATACTTGCTGTCAGGAAAGTCAGTTCATGAAAATGGATATCGTGATTTTCGGTTCCCAAAAGTAGGTGGTTATCGTATTTTAGTGGTTTTTTTTAGCCTTACGGGATTTAACGTCTCAAAACGCCGATTGATCAGTCCTGACAACCTACTTACACATTTACTTGAAAATTACTGTTTATTTTAAAATCTGGACCCTCCTAAGCCCTCTGAAAAAGTCTGGGCCCGATACCTTTGGTGCCCTTTCCCCCGTCTTTCTGAGGCTCTGGACTAATACTTGCCAGTCCCACTTGATTTTATCTCTGGTAAGTGGGTGGATCACCTATCTTTTGTCACACAACAATAATTCGATTTCTTATATTTTGACTAATGATTCACTCAGGTAACTTTTCATTCGAAACAACATTTTGAAATTTGTCGTGAAACAGAGATAAATTCCACATAAACCTTTGACTATAACATAGTACCAACTGGATCAATAAAGAACGAAAACTTCTGATTAGGGTGCTAAATAGGCAATCATAGCTACCTTTTGACATGCTTTGCTTTGCGTTTATGTACACTATCCTTGTGAATTTAAGGCATGTCTTTATCAGATGTATTCTAAATTGGTGAACTCAAGCAAAAAGTCGAAAATACGCAGAAGGTACCCCATGGTTGCCTACTTTTTTGCCGGCATGTCTTGACATTAAAAAGTACATTGGTCATATGGAGCTTTACTGACCCCATATAATATAGGTACAGAGATAAACCAAACCTGCCTAAAAGAAAACTTATTTGCTATTATTATTTTACTTTATTTCATTTTTTTGCGAGGCACCAACTTTTAATCTGTACAGAGTGATTCATGAGCAGTTTCTAAAACCTGAAATATGGATACAACCAGTACCACTATGAAAAAACTTCCTCTTAACAATTGACCCACCTTCAGAATTGAAACAGTCAGAAATGAGGATTTTTTGATAGCCCTTTCCAATTATGCAAATGCAACTTTTCATAGATATTTCAGTGTTTTGAAATTATTTCACGTAGCTTTATTGTCGAGTAAATATGACGACTGTAACAATTTCTCCCATTCTACAACCACGTTTCCCAAATTTCTCAACTAAAAAATTCCAAAATTTTCATTGTTAGCAGCCCTCTGCCCACTAAAATTTTGAAGATAGACGAGTCAGTTTTTACTAAGTCGTACTCGGTTGCATTCACATTTCAAGTTTTACAAACTACTCTTGAATCACCGAATATAGCCCAATAAACTAAAGTTAAAATAAGGTTAAGGTGGGATAAGTATAAACCAAATATTTCACGTCTGAAATATGGAAGAATGAATTCCAAGGAAAGAAACCAACAATTTTCAGTGCAAATAAAAATAAAAATAAAAATCTAAATAAAGTGAATAACAATTTTTCTGGTTTTAAATTTTTTGGATATAATAGTTTTAAAATACATCTGATAAATTAATGAGAAAAGCTGAATTTTGTCCAAATTTTTAATCTTAAACTTGAAAGTTCTTCACAAAACAAAAAAATTGAGCCTATTGTGTTCCTAGTGTTATAAATCAAAAAACCTGATTTCCTAAAATATTCAGAGAAAGAATTCAAGTGGTTGATAACATCTTCAACTATCAAGGTAGTCTAACTAGTTCTACAACAAAGAATCAAGTATCAATCACAATTCTTTTTGGCTTATTGAGATGCAGCATCTTCTTTGATTGCGGATTTGTGACAACCGAGAGTCAGTATTCCTAAGTAGAAATATTTCTATATTCAAATAAGAATAGTAAAAGATTGCACCGTAAGCATTTCACAAATTATATCTAATATTTGATGATAAATCAATCAGTTGTTACCAATTGCTACACTCTTCTTTTTAATATGTGTTAATATTAAAAAAATGGGTTGAATCAGTGAATGAGTTGAATAATCAAAATTGGGTGGAAATATGACAAAGAATGAGGTTGTGAGGTCTAATCTTAATCAACATTAGATTTGTCATCTTACCAAAATGAAATGATAAAATATAAAATTCATTCACAATTATTAAGTTTGTTGAGTTTCAGTAATCATATAGACTCTACTCCTATACCTAGCACTCATGTTTTCCTAACAGTTAATCGATCAATGATACTATTAATACAGTTTATAAGGTATTATAATAAAAAACGAAACTCAACTATGACAAACATAAATATTTAAATGTGGCAAGATGTAATAAAAGATCAAAAAGATAACAATACTGTATGTGCTATATTACATGTTAAGTACATACAGTCAGTACAATTCTGTCTCCATTTCTAACTGGCCAACTAAATGGTACATTTTTTGATCACGTTTTACCAATTTACTAAAAGGATAATCAAATAATTAAAAGTTCTTCAAGTTTGGGAATTCGCTTTTTTTTTTTCTGTGTTTTTTACTATCGTTTGTTACAATTACGATATCAAACCAGAAGATCAAATGGTAAAAACATCTCTTTAAATTAACATCATATCATCATGGTTACCAAGTCAACTCATCAATGGATTCGTTAAACATCTGATCATAACATCGGTAATTACCTATTATGATTAAGTTTACTTATTATTCAAACTGTACGAGAAGATCGTTTCCTCTCGAACTAAGGGCTTTTAAACAATAAGTATGGGGAGTTGTGTGAGACACCATGAGGCAAGACCTGTGGTTTTAAGTAGTACGTAGGCAAGCTCGTTTCACAACATTTTCCCTTCTGACCTAGGACATCTGATATTTCTTGCAATCTGCAATCTTTGGCTTGTCTGTTCAATTTTCATATTTTGTCTTATAACATTTTTTTATCAAAACTTTTAAACAATTATGTGACAATCATTTTCGGACGTCACAAGGTAATATAAATATAAAGATTAATACTGTTTTGAGGGTGACAATTCATTGCCCAAAACATGCGGGGTATTATCTTAGTTCCATAATTATGGCTTATCTGGAAACTCAAAACTCTGTATTTTTTTTTTTTTGGTTCAAGATTTTGATTTGAAAATTTGAATAGTTTCAAAAATGTTAGGTCTCTTGGAGGCAAATTTCATTTTTGATGAAGTTACCCCTCCCCAAGATACCACCATTTATAATACTATTGGAGAAAAGTCAAAATTCATTAAAAACACTTTCATTTTTTCTACGCATGTTTTTAACGATTCTTACAACAGAAAAACAAAAATTATGATTGTCATTATAAGCCTTTATTCCACTCACGACTGCGATTTAAATATATAATAATACTGCAGCCAACCTTCGGCAACCAAATAAGGTTTATTTTGTATGAATCTAAAACAAAAAAATAACTAAAATCTTATCTTTTAAAAACTGGTTCTTAACCCGAACTTATTTTTTCAATTCCATTTCATTTTATAACATCGGTATAAAATTCAATAGATACATGTCTTGTAAAAAATTGTGTTCTTTTTTGATGCTTTTCATTAGTTTTTGGTACATTAATTAAAAATAAGGTGATAGCGTGCACTTGGAAGTCATAAATTAAAGAATTTTCGTAATTTCTTCTCCTTTCACACCTCCCCCCGCCTTTTGACTGAGCCTGTCTTTTCAACAATCCTGACGAGTGAAACAGGTGAATTCTAAAAATATTTATCGAAAAAATCGAGAAAACAAAAATGTAAGAATGGGCCTTAAAGTCCCAATTTAAATTATTTACTGCATTTTATTTCCTCGTTTGTGCGATTCTTTCACAAGGTTTAAATTATTTCAAGTTTTCCTCTAATTTTTTTTTTTTTTGCTTTTTTTTATTCTTTTTCTTTCTTTTTTCCCCATTTTATCTCTTTGCCAATAAACAAATAATCTGATTAAATCGCGCAGAGGTCACTGGTCTACAAATTGTTAAAAAAACGTAACCAAAAAAAATGGATGGAGAATGAAATGAAAACAGGAAAAAAAATGAATTCTTTTTAAATCTGGAGCAAAAAAAAGTAGTTTAAATGTTGCCAAATAAAGAGGAAAGCAAAAAGAGGAGAAAATCTGACCTGGCTTTTGCAAAGGTTTCGAATGCCTATTAGCAAAAAATAAAGTAACAAGGTACTAGTTGCTGGAACGGAAAAATAAGAATTTTTTTTTTACTTCTCGTCTTCTAGTCGTAAAATTTGTTGGGGTTTTGGATGTGAAGGTTACATTGTCAAATTCGTGTTTTTAGTTTTACTCGTGTTGGTTTCTTTTTTGCGAGCTCTAAATTCACAAATAAACGATCCACATAAAATGCATAAGTAAAATTAAATAAACATTTGGGGAAATGTGAAAATAAGGGTAGAATCTTCCCTATTTAGGCTACTTACTTCACATTCAGGCTCTTTAAAGTAGGCCAAATCGCCTCGATGCTGTTCAGTTTAGAAATGAGGTTTGATATTACAAAATCAAATGTAATTTTCTACATTGAAATAAATTCAATATTTTTAGCAGGTTTTAACCATAGAAAATCTGATAGCAACATCATCGTTACGGTAGGATTTGAGGCTGGGAATTGATTGGTTCCATTTAAAAGGAAATAAACGATTAACCCAAAGAGAAATCATCGAGGACAAAGATCATGACATCGAAACAAAAGCAAGGTCAACTGGAGTCCAAAAAAATTCATTTCTGGTAATTAAGATGAACCTCTCATCCATTAAATTCTTTTCTCAGAGTCAGAATATTTACTTTTGTTCCACCAATATCATTCTACGCATAGAATAAAGGATAAATACACTGATCTGAGTAAGTTAAATATCCCGTTTGCAGTTTCCTTCATTAATTAGCTCAATATTCTGATGCCTTGAGGAATGCAAAGGGAAGTAGACGCATACTCACCCAACTGCAATACCAACAACTAATTCGGCTAGAATTCTCAGTATCTACACCAAGCCAGATTTCACACAAATTTTCACAAAATCGGCTCAAGTAAGACCAATGATATAACCCAGAAATCAAGCCTAAAAATACCAGTACTCAATTAACTCGACATAAACATTTTAACATCATAGTTTGAAACTGTACCATGTGATAATACAAACACCCTGGTGGTATGCTGCAAAGACACAGTGGCGGACTTGGAGAGAGAGGGTCACCAGGCACTAGAGGTTCTGATATGCTGAATCGAGTTCATTCAGTCTAGTCCGCATATAAAACTGAAAACTGACCGCAGGCAAAGACGAATAACGTAAGCATACATGTGGTCAAAAATACATTCTAAATATTTCTCGTCTTTAAAAATATAATCATTCACGTCAATGATATATTATTTCTCTGGGAGTTAATCTAAGGAACACCTGTTAAAAATATTTTGATATTAAAGAAGATGGGTGCTAATTTGATTAATTATGAAGTTCTGAGCTTTAATCATATAATGATTAATTTTTCCACCTTACGGACGCTATTTTCATTGCAATATTATTTTGAGGAAGATTTTTGTGATCTACCTTGGATATATTTTGGCATTCTGCTTCGTTGAAATACAGCACAAAATTAATTCTGCAGAAATAACAACTACAGTAAAGCATATTTAAAAAATACCAAGAAACACTCAGCATTCCTTTAAAAGACCTATTTAATGTTCAAAATGCATTGAATTAGAAATAAGTTTTTCTTTTAATTCGTGTTCAGAATTATAATTTCGAATTATGTTCGAAGAAAAAGAAAAATAATGAAAAATTAAAAGGAAAGAAAGGGGAAAATAAACATAACAAGTGAACAACATGACCCTCTTTTTTTTGTAGACGAGTAAAAAGTGTAACAAACCGTACAGTTTAAAAAACATAAATTTTTCTTAATATTCCTTTCATTTAAGAAAGATATCGTAATGAATTATTAAAATAAATTAAAAATTTCGACTAACTTCGAATAAGAAGATTGTTCTGGTTTGCCATTTTCTTCTTATTTTTTTCGGCAAACTCGCAGTCTCTGTCGCTGCTTGGCATTCGTAGCCTACAGAAAAATTATACTTGTGATATAATTATGTTAAGATGTTTTAAAAGGACAACGAAGAGCTGGAAAAAGAAAAGAAAAAATAAATATTAAAGAAAAAAACAAAAAATTAAATAGGTATTTGAAAGTGTTTTGCCGACGAAAAGTTAAAAGCTAATTGGCATCAGTTTAATTAGTATCTGTAAAAAATTGTTCAGAATTTAAAAATTTTCTTTACTCGGCAATTAATTATTTGAGTTACATTTTCGTTGCCATTTTCACGAGAGGGGATTCCATGATAAGGGCGAATAACTATAACATAAAATTTAAGAGGACTTGACCTTACACGAAAAATATGTTTTTGGGGCGTTGATTGGGCTCTTGTAATACATTATCGGACATGTTTTCTGAGACGCTGCATTCGAATTTGATGTTCATTTCATCATTCGAGCCATTTGTTGATCCTCATGGGACCAAAAAGAGAGAATATTGATTTTCGAGATTTCATTGAGTAATAATATATCACCCAATATGTTGTTTGAGTCACCAAATTTGAATTGGATATTTATTTTATAACTAACCGAATTCTTATTCCTCTAACATCGTCAATTTTATTTTGTAAAAATTAATTTTCTTATTATTTTAACTTGACACAACTCAAACCCAATAAAAACTGTATGGTACAACGGACTGAGGACAATTATTTAACACAACTGAACCAATAATAGGTATGTTTGATTTGACAAAAAGTAAAATATACTATATCAAAATTTTTCTGAAACTGAAAATTTCATCAGGAAAAGTGTAGCACCAAAATTCCAGAAAGGATAGAAATAATTTTTTCTCAAAAAGTACAATGGGTAAGTATAACAAAGAGTAATCTTTAAACATTTACTAGGTCACTTTAATGTGGGAAAGAGTAAGACACTTTTCGGTGTTCAGGCGGCACGGGGATTCGAACCCGTACCAGACGAACACCTAAAATCCCCCTCGTTCACCGCCACCAAAAGCCAGCACCGTATACACTCGGCCACGATGCCGGGTGACGGTGTCCGAGGGAGAAACGGTAATTAGCCGATGTAGTGTGGTTGCCACCACACCACTCCCCCCCCAGTATAGCGGAGCGTAATATGACAACCAGTACAGAGGTGCCTTGTGGGTAGGGATGTACGCCGGCGCGTGGTGATGCCCACCCTCATCACCACACCGTGGCACACACCCTACAGCGCCATCACATACTGGCATCGGTGGTGTGACGTACCACCACAGCTACTGGTTTTTGTACGTGTCTGAGAGATGGCGTGCATTACCATCCCCCATATCACGTCGAGGTCACCACTTTAGGTGTTCAGGCGGCACAGGGATTCGAACCCGTACCAGCCAAACACCTAAAATCCCCTTCGTTCACCGCCACCAAAAGCCAGCACCGTATACACTCGGCCACGATGCCGGGTGACGGTGTCCGAGGGAGAAACGGTAATTAGCCGATGTAGTGTGGTCGCCGCCACAACACTTAAACTTGTTTTTTAAATAATATCTTTTATTTTGATACTGGGTGTATAATTCAAAAACTTGAGAGTGAAAAAATATATCTGCCAGACTTCCTTCATTAATATACAAAAGCAATGACAAATATGATGAAAAAAAATGAGTATCATATCATGAGTAACTCGGTGGAAGGAAAACTTTGTACGAGACACCCCAACCATTTCTTTTGTTATTTTGGTAGAGTGGGCGTGTACTGAATACATTCAAATACACATGCCCACAAACAAATTATTATTATTTTTTTGAAATTAGAAACAATGTTACTACCCAATATTAAGGAAATTTCTCCTCAAAAATGTTTAATTGAATGTATATGGGTTAAAATAGTTCAACAGTTTAACAAAATATTGTTCAAGGTCATATAGCCAATTATTCAGTTGTAAAGCAACCACTTCAGAAAAATTAAGTCGGTAGATATAACTGGGGTCTGGGACTATCAGAATATTCCAGGATGTCTTCAATTTTTCCTTTGCAAGGTCGGTTGATATCTGTGATATATCTTTGTTCAATTTTATCAAATAACATATGTAAATTTACAGACTATTATAAGTACCTACCACGTAGCTAGTATTCATAGTTCACACTAATCCTGAGTCAAATGTGAAAAGCAAGGATCAGTTTCAAACAAGCATAAAATATAGGCTTCTCAGCTATATTTCTCAACTAATCCAAGTTTTTTTTACAGCTTTGCTGTAGCTTGTCATACATAAGCTATACTTCTCAGCTAAAATATATTTTTTGGTAGCTTCATTTTAGTTTAAAAAAAGGCCTTTAGGTTAGTAAACAATTAGCCTCAGGTTAGGGTCAAAGTTCCTAAGTATCTGTCACGCAAAGCTGACACCACAGGCAGCTAGTAATATGAAGGAAAAAAAGCATCATTGCGTTTACGGCGTAATCCTGATTCATTTAGTGTTTTATTGTTTTATTATAAAGTCAGGGACATGGAAAAATGACGAAAGGTCTACGAGGTCTGACAATAAAGTTCCCAGATTAATTTTAGCACTGGCCTTCTGGTCACACTGCATCATTTAAATTTACAGCACGTGCTGGTACACGTGTTTCCCATTGTCAGTATGAATTTCAAGGCCATTAGTTTTGGTTTGTCTGTTCGAACGAAATTTTACTGTGCTCATAATTTTAGTTTTGCTGATAGCTGATGACTGATGGACGAGGAAGAAAAAAATGAGCAACGAATTGTAATCAAATTCCTCACTAAAATTAATAGGACTAACCTTGAAATCATTGAAATGCTAAATGCAGGTCACCATGAAAACATGTCTTGGTTAGCCAAGGGTGAGCCTTGCCCAAAAAAGCAAGAATGTCAAAATCAAAAATCAAATCCATGCTCATCATCTTTTTTGACTGTCAAGCGGTCATTATGTAAGAATGGCTTCCTACAGGGCAAACAGTGAACAAAGAGTACTACCTCATGCTCATAAAAAAGCTACAAGAAAGAATCAGAAAGAAAAGACCTGAACTTTGGAGAGAAAATAATTGGTTGTTGCACCAGGACAACGCTCCAGCACACAGTGCCTCAATTGTGCAGCAATTTTTTGAACAAACTGGAACTAAAATACTGACACACCCCCTTACTCACCTAACTCCCTCTGACTTCTACCTCTTCCCCAAGGTGAAGGACATCATGAAAGGAACCAGATACGGCTCCTCAGAAAACATTCAAAAGGAATTGGTATGGGTGCTGAAGGCAACATCAAAAGAAGAGTTCCAGGAATGCTTCCAGAAGTGGAAACAACGCTGGAAAAAATGCGTTTGTGTAGAAGGGGAGTACTTTGAAGAGGACCATATTGCTGTATCAGATTAAATAAATATATTTTTTCAAAAATACTTAATCCTGGAGCTTTATTGTCAGACCTCGTATACCCTATACATAATGAGATGAGAGAAAAATAAAACTTTTGAAAAAAGAAAAGAGCACCGCTAAAATTCAAAAATTGAAACACTTTAATTCATACATTTTGTTATTATTTTGCATCACAATCAACCACCTTATCGAATTGAATTTACCCGTTCCATTTTTGGTATACATTTTGTTTCCAGTCTCACATTTTCTCTGTTCTACACGGTACACACACACAGTACCAAACGCCCAGCAAACTTTCTAATAGAAATTAATTTGGCGACAGTTGACGTCTTTCCACAACATTAACGGTGAACTTTTACAAAGTGTTCTCTAATTCTTTTGACACACGCTAATTTGTTATCATTGGTTTATCAACCTTCGCGAGGATGTAAACATTACGTTTATGGGAAAAAGTAGAGAGAGTTGGAAACGGCAGTTACACATTTTCTGGGCTGATTAAGTAAGTATACAAGGGCTTCAGCTGATTAATATAGACATGCGAGCTGAGTTATCTATATTCCTGTTTCCGCCTAAGGAAGTAGTATGGCATTTTGGTTTTTTTGTCAAAATTGGAACAAAATGAGGAGCTGGAGAAACATTTTTGCTCACAAATGTAGTACGATCGCCGAATTTTAGGAGTTTACGAATAGTAATTTACACTTGAAACATCTTATTCCAAAAGGTATTAAGTTGAAAAAGTAATTTTCTCATGATAAACAAAAGATTGCTAATTTTTCCCACACGCTTGAGAGAAAAAATGAATTGATACTAATAATACTTAATTGCTTTCCAAAATAGTGGAGATAAAACCTAGAAGAGGAAAAAACCAAATTTGGATAAATGAATCTCATAATAATTGTTTTACAATATGACAAACACATCGGAAGAGAGATATTTATATGCTGACATCCGTAGATTGGAGCTAGGATTACTTTTCAGATGGCGTCATTATTTCGAAAAAAATCAAAAATTGATTTACTTTCCTTCAAAATGACGTACCCCACTCATTTTTTTAAATGTGGATACATTTTTCATAATAATTAGTCTATTTTTTGAGAAATTAGAAAATGGTTTTTGTTCTCAGGTCCAAATTCTATTTAGTATGGCTATACCATATTGGTCATCCATGGAAAAATATTTAAGTAGGTACCAGGTCCCAGTGGAATCTACCACTTTTGAACGGGTAATTTTGTAGTGACAATTGCTCAAATTTCATTCTGGCACCTACAACTGGCGAACTAAGAAACTAATTTACACACACATACCTAAAGTACGTATAAAAGAAGAGAGCGCTAAAATAACACACGTACTTGATCCCACCGTCACCTTTCGTGAATGTATTTTGAGCTGCTTAGACTATCACCAATGATGCATGAGTAGACAATGTGCCACATCTTTCATACACATACATATAACACACTACTATAACCTCTGAAACCGGTCCTCGTTGGTCTTACTTTGACCAAAAAGCTGTTTTTTGAATCTAATCCTGGTATTTTTTCTGTGCCAGCAAAACAGAAAATTGAATGCAGATGAGAATTGGTTGCACCCCATGAATCAAATAACTAGTTCCTGACATTTATGAATGGTTATTGCTGCACTCCATAGCAACAAAACTATCACAGTTAATAATTTTTGTTCTTCGAATTAAACCAAATAATCCTAATAGAAACCGATACCTGGTTGTGTCTCTTATTTAGTTCTGAGTCTTCTGAGAACACAAGATATGATCACAAAAGGTGCGGAGATCACATTTTTCGGAGCAAGAACAGGTTCGAAAAATATACTCTTTTTCAATAAGTAATTGTTCTTCAACAGCAAATAATTCTCAGACAGTCAATCACTACCACAACTAAATATACTTTGATGGTAACCAACCCAAATTTCTAAATATTTTTTTAAGCTGTCTCTTCCAACAATTTTAAGGGAAAAATCTGAAAGAATTTCAAAAAAACTTCAGATTTTAATAAAAATAAATAACAAACACTCCTCTGAGGATGGAAAAAAATTCAGAATCAATTCGGAAATCGAAACTGTCATTTAGAATTTTTTCCACCTTAAAAATTTGAAGTTGACATCTATTCAATGGGAATATCAGAATGACTTTATGGTGCTCAAAACATTTAAATCACACAGATTATAGCTGATATAAACCAAGAAATTATTACTAGCCTTATAAAAGTTATTCAATGCAATTTTGAGGCTAGATTTCCGATCAGTTTTCAAATTTTTTGGAAAAATCAGCATCTGTCTTGGATGACATACACGTACATAGGTACCAGAATTATTCTTCCTACATACGAAGTAACAAGTTAACAACTGAACAGAAGAGAATGCGTCTGAAATGCAAATAAACCTTCGCGAAACTATTATTACCTATTCATAAAACTTACACAAAAACTTGTCCTTTGAACCTGGAGTTTTTCAAACACACACTGTAACTATTTGTTCTCCATTAATGTACCAAATACACGGACTCATATAGTCTTATAATATCCAACAGGTTATTATATTTACTCGTCAAATTTTGAAGTAGACAACCTACCTGACTTCTGAGAATTCGAAACCCCTATAATTCAAAATTAGAAATCATAATTTCATGACTTTAAATATTTCTCGTTTGAGATGTTTGAGTTTCAAGGTTTCACTTCAGACTAGTTTACTGACAAAGTTTTATATCTAAAATGCTGTTTGCCCTGTTTCTACCCATTAAACAGCGACTAATCTGCAACCCGGTAATGTCTAATCGAAAAGGCAAATCACACAACCATAATACCATACATACCACACCAGATTAGTTACAAACAGTTGATTTATTCAAAATTCCTGAAAACAAAATCCGAGAAACCCAATACTAGCAGAAGAAATTCCATGTTCCAAAATGAATACAGCCATAAATAATAAGGACACGTTTCAAAAGCAGAAGAAACGAAACCATACCCGTGGCTAATTAATATAGCTCATTTCGTGAGATATGTTGAGGAAAATCTGACAAATGAAAATCAACGTAGATAGTTCATAACGCACCTTTTATTACGGCACAATATGGCAAGGAAACCGCGAAAAGTGCAAAATCATTTTAACGTAATTTTCTCTCGACCAAGAAATTACCCTTTTGCAATTCATAGTAGGATTAATATAGGCATACTTTGTATTCGCTTTAAATGCCATCAAAAATACTATTTAAATAGAAGAGGATGAGAAAAACTCCAGGAACGAAGAAGGACAGTAACCGTAGGTACCGAAAGAATTTACAGTTTCACACGAAGATTGAATACTCTACGAACGTAGAAATACTCCAGAATGAATGAAGTTTATTTGGAATGTTGTGTAAAAATGTTTCAATCTGTGGTAATAAATTGAATAAAAGAAATCTATTCGAAATTTTCAAAACGGAGCTATCCAACCATAAAGGAGTAAATTCAGTGTAGCTCACTCAAAAATTTATGTCTTAAAAATTAATGACATGGCATACAGACCCCCTCACAACATTGAAATGTTTCGGATTTTGTAATTTAATGAATTTAATTCAAAGAAATTGCTAAAGTGGCGGTAAATGTGATTAAAACTTGCGGGTTGCGGTTTTTTTTTCCTCTCATTTAATGTAAAGAGATGAGAAGAGTAATTCTGAGAGGTCTACTACGTTTTTTCACAAAAGTGACGCTGCGAAATAATTAACTTGGACGTTTTTTGAAACGCTGAACGTTCAAAAGTAGGGGTTTGTCGTCGGAAATTGAAATTCAGTAGAAAAAGTCTGTCATCTTCGCGCTAAAAAGCTTATGTAATCTTGGTGTTGGTTGCTCTTATTGCTCTTTGCATTTGTTGGATTCTGCGTTATAGAAGATGCATTTACTGACACGTAACCACGAAGGTCAAAATATTACCTGGAACCATTATAAATGCGTACGTTCGATTAAAGTCCCCACCGGTTATACGAGAAGTCGTATTTTCGTCAAACTGACTATAAAGCTTAGTAAAATCATGTTAAAAAACTTCGGCTGAAATGGACTTAATATGTACAGAAGATTTTATGCTTTAAATACGTTGGGGAGGATACTCCAGATAAGTAATAAAAATGAATCACCTCATAATCGATGCCTCCGCTTTATGAGAGGGCTCAAACGTGTGACTACTTCCAGTTTTTAAATAAGTTTTCTAAAAAAACCTATTTATTAATTTTGATTTAGTGAAATGACCTTCAAGTGAAAGTGGATATGTTTTTATTTTAATAACTCAAGGAAAATAAAAATTTTGGCAACAAAAACTCAAATATATACAAAGGTGAATAATTATTTTTGCATAGAATTATAAATAAATTTCATTTTCTTATTGACATGGTACAGGTCGCAATTTTTGTTCGATAGTCACGAAATTTGGTACAAACATTAATATCAAGTCAAGGACCTAACCTGTCAAATTTGATACGGATCGTCCGAATGGTATTCCTATTACCTAGCCCAATTTTTCCTTTTTTTCCCTACAAAATGCTTAATTTTGTAGGAAATTTGAAATAAATACTGACTAAGTATGATGTATTATAACATGCTACAAATGGTATTTTAGGTACGCTATTTTTGTCTTTATTTTGGCTATAGAATGCCTTATTTTCACCAATAGCCACAAAATTTGGAAAAAATATACTATAATTTATTGTAACACGCCACCAATTTTGGTATGGATCGGCCAGATGGTACTTTCATACAGTACGTTTTTGTTTCGATTTTGAAAGTGATCATGTTTTAAATAGTGTAATTTTTGGTCGACCACTACAAAATGTAATATAATCAAAAATCTACTTTTTCTAAAGAAGCTGCTGCTGCGTTTATTATTTTTAATTTTCACTGAGAGACCGAAAGATGAATTTCTCATTGATACTAAATTTAAATATTTTTCAAGTTTGAAACGTTTTATCCTGCTAGTAAAAACTGCTTAATAATATGATAGAAGTGCTTTAAAGGGAGAATTTCTCAAATATCGATCTTGCATTCAGCCCCTGAACCTTCTTCTTTGTAACCAATTTTCATCATCCGCATTCCTGAGATGATACAATACATGCCTGTGGGGACTCATCGGTATGAGGTAAAGGGGCTCAGACCCCTCAACGACAATCGCCACCCCAAAGGGCAGGCAAATAATCGTCCTTGTGACGTTAAACACACTAAATACGTTTGATCGTAATTACCTGCAAGTACATGCAGGTAATGTACGAGTACCGAATTGTGACACAATGAAACAATGTCACGATCTGTACACGCACCAATCAGCCATCTCTTATCGCAGTAGGGGATGATGCAACCTGGCCGCCCTCACAGACGTACGTATATTCTTACGTACGTGTCTTAATGTGCGTGTAAATAAGCCGTATATAAACCACCCAAATCAGCTCTAAAATTGCCAGTGTTTGGTCTGGTTCTGGCTTACCCGTACTTGTGTACGAAGTGGCTGAACACGCTTAAATTCTGTTGAATTTCCTTCTGGTGAGAATATCTCTCACAACAAGGTATTTCACAATGCCCATGACACGTTTTATCTCTTACCTATACCAAATCATTTCCAGTGTGAATAAGTAGGCTGAATAGAAATTGAGGTGAAACCCACCTTTACAAAGATTTTAGTTTGAATTAATTTTGTAGATAATTATTTCCCATTTGCTATGCTTTCCATAATATTTTTTTAATTCCAAATTTCAAAAAGTAAGAACGTTTTCCAAAATGTGAAGAAGTTGCTTTGCCCTTGTTTTTCATAATTAGGAAACAATGAGAAAAAAACAAATTGATTGTTACTACAACGCTAATGTACCTTTCTATTTTCTTTTTTCAGAAGGTGACGAATTGAAGAAATATCCTGTAGTGGTATTTATTCATGGCGAATCATACGAATGGAACTCAGGAAATCCTTACGATGGCACAGTGTTAGCAAGTTTTGCTGGACTTGTTGTCGTCACAATTAACTATCGTTTAGGAGTTTTAGGTAAGGGTAAAATGCAATATTAATAATTCAGTTCATCTTTTAACCACCCATATTCGAAGCATATTCAATTTTTGGGAGCAGCAAAATATTCCTAAAATATTAAGTTACAATACAAATGATAGAAATTGCAAGTTTTCAATAATCAACTGAAAAACCATCGCTGATCACTGATACATGAACGATTAATTTATAACATTTCAAGACAAAAAGTATCAAAAACATGATTTGAGGCTAAAAACTTAAAAAACTATGCATTGAAAACATTTTAATCTGGAAAATAGTCGGCAGGTAAAATACGGAAAATGCTTCCCTTAACCAATATTTCTGAAACTTGAAATGAAAGTAAGCCTTAAGAGAATTTCTGCTAATTTTTATCAACTGTTTTTAAATAGACTTTGGTAATATTTTATGTGTTTTGAGGAGAAAAATTTTTAATTTACTCTCAATTTCATTAATAATTAGATGAATCGAACGAGTGCCCCGATACAAAATTGACCGATCTGAAAAGCGATGAACTGATACCATTAGGTCATGCCACCACCGAGAGTAACAACCGAATATTTTCTCTCTTAAAACCCAGGACATAGTTCCCACTCTTTTTACAGAAGAAACTTGAAAAAACTTATTTGTATGACAAAAAAAAACAACAATCAAAATTGAACTATTGAAGTGGACTCAAGTTAATAAGAAAAAATTATCAATAAAAATAACTAACCTGTATATAAAACATCTGTAAAATCCACTAAGGAAAAATTTCCTATTTCCATTTAGTTACCAACGGCGATAAAAACTCAATTTCATTCCAACATTATCAGCCCAAGAGTGAAATATTTAATACTTCGAGACATCTGGAAACCTACAGCTTTCACACGTTATCATACCCCTTTCTATCTCAGACATTACACACTTTATAAAACTATGGAATCGGCTCATAGGTATTAAGTTTGTTTTTCAACCTTTAAGTTTCATGAATGATGGAAAATACATTAAATCAATCAATGATACACAAGATCAATGTTACCCATTTTACGTAAGACAGGGACATTTTACTCAATGATTTAAATTATACACACATTGGTAATGTGTAGATTTTAACACGTCAACGATGAACTAACGATGAACCAACGATGTTTTATCTTTATCTTTTTAGACTGCTCTCAACTTAGTTTTCACGATGAACAGTCAGTTTCATTCAAAAATTTACAAGTTTTCATCTGCCATTTTTCAGTTTGACCTTTTCAATCACTTGATTTCTCAGTTTGAGAATATAGTCTAACATCAAGAAATCTAACATAACATGATAAATTGCTAGTGAAAATTATTTCTCCTCATTTTGTGATTTATCGACTGGGTTTGGTTTCAACTGTTCATTAAGAGTTAAAATTGTTGGTTCTTTGTTCATATGAGACGATCATATGATGGAGACAATGGCATTAAACAATTTGACCCGCACAACTTAATATTCTCGATTTCTTCAACTGTAAGTTATTACTATACTTTATTTGCTATGTAACCACGAGTCAGCCCATCCATCTTTTTTTACTGAGATGTTGAACTGTTTCACTGAGGCTAACAGGATTGTTCTGGTAAGCTAGCAACACATACCGTTTCTGCTGCCCTGCTTCCCTTTTGACTCACTAGTCTTTGATTTGTGGTTTTCACTCTTATCCTTGTATTTTTTTTATATGTTTTGTTCCCACCACTCAGGATGTCAGTTTTTGTTTTCGGACACCACAACTTTAACAATAAGTTGATAACTTCGATAAAAACAATCTAATTAAATTAAACCTGAAAAAACTACGTAAAAACCTTTTTTTTTCACAATTCATTGTCACTGTTTTTATTCGTTTTGCATAAGAAATGATTAAGAGTAACTTGGCACATATTGCTTGGGAATGCTGATTAATGATCAATTTTTTTTTCATAAGTAATAATTAACAATTACTCTAGAACAACATTGTTAATATCTGAATAACATTATACAATAGTCACGCCTAACTCTGCAGTGTAGGAGGTACCTACAAAAGACAGATGAGGCAAACCAGTTTTCCAACTTTTCCTCCATCTCCTTACCACCAGATGTTCCACTCAAGAGAGCTCCTTCCTCCACGCTTTCTGCCCCGACAGGTTATTAATAACAATAACAAAAAAACCATATTCATTTGGCAAAATAATAAAACTGAAACATTCGCGTCACCCGTCGACTTTATCAGCTAAACAATTCTGAAATGTGACCATATAAATAGGGGAAAATATTAGATTTAAGCATTAATATTTTATAGGAAGATAGGATACCTATGCGACGTCTGATAGGAAGATAAAAAATTTGCAGCATGCCATGCGTTTTGCCATTCTAATCTGGCTATGCATCTCTATACCAGAACTACTAAGCGGCGTTACACTTGTGACGCGTTACCCTTCTGTCTCCACCGCACTGGCTCATAGAACCCCAACCCCTCACCCTCCTACCTCTACGCTCTCACAAAGTTCGGTGAAAACTCGTTCGAAATTTCTTCTTTTTTTTTAAGGTAAATAAATTGAAATTATTAGCAAAATGGAAAACAAACGTCGAATAGTGGAGCGTCCGCGAGAGGCAATTACCAAAGCACTTTTATTAAGCGAACGAAATTATCAAAAGGGAACTGAAAAGAGGGTGAATTTATTAATAGGACCGATGTAAAGTTTAATTTTACGACGATTGGATAATTTTTCATCGCTTTTTTCCCTCCACCTTGACTCCCTTGTCTCTTGATCTTAATCACACAGTCTCTCTCAGCACTTTCTCTCTCTTTCTCACTCGTTTTAGGCCTCTCAACTCGGCAGCAATAAAATAATGTAATTTTTTATTGTCTCATTGCGTTGTTAAGAAATCGTTCCTGAACAGGTATCGAATTATTCTCTTTTACTTTTGCTTTTCATTGGGCAAGTAGGTACACGTTACATTAAGTTGGTGAAGAAAAGGTGAAAATGGATATTTCGACAGCGAATACAGATATACAGACGACTATTTTTCCTCACCAAAAAAAATTAAAATCCATGAATGAAAAAATGCCGAGCAGAAATTTTCAGGTATCGGTGTAAAGAAAATACCAAAAATATCCATGTTCAAAGTGTGAATTTTTAAAATATCGGTAAGTTTGTTCCAACTGAAGGTTGTAGGTACCGTATTATCTTTGTTTTCTAACTTTCAGTATTACACCAAACGGCTCACTAAAATAATAGGTTTGAAAATGAATTATTTATGAGGTTGTAACAAAATTTTTGCAACACCCAACCGAAAAATACATTTTTTAATCCTATACTATAATAGGAGTAATAATTGTATGTATGTATGTATATATGTGGGTGTAGGTATATGCAAACGCATTCTGAGGAACTAAACCAATAATGTTGCTGAAAATCACGATTTGGAGGTACCTATTTGGGTACGAAAAAACGATTTAGATACCTAGGTCTCACTTATGAGAAAATTCGTTGAACAGATATATGAGCATCTCAATCTATCTATCCGCAGCAAGTGATAAGAACGAATGATGAATAATTGCGATTAACGATAGGCCTAAGCCACGTATGATTATTATAATTTATGACTGATGAAGTAATATGAGTTAAATATTGTGATCTTAATTCTCGACATAAAAGATAATATCTAAGGCGAAGGATATACTTAGGAAAATTAATAGCTCGTCTTTGTCAAAACCAACACCAAGCGAGAAAATAAGAATATTATAAGTACCCACACTGTAAAAGACTTCCCATAAATGTTAGGTACTGAATATGAAGTTTTTTCCCCCATCTTTTGAAACACTGGAACAAAACAATTCGTTTAATTTAAGTATTTAGGTTCGTATTAATTTTTTGACAAATTCAAGAAAACAAGAAAAAATACAAAAAAGAAACAAAAAGCAAATGTAGTAAATACGTCCAAGATAATTGAAACAAAGAATTTTCGAGTACTCAGAGGTGCACGTTAATCATTATTAAAAAAAAAAAAAAAAAAAAAAAAAAAAAACAGAAAGAAAGAAAACCAAAAAACCGTAACAATTCAAGAGCCTCTACTCTTTCTCGTCTAATATTGCACGAACTCTTATTTCCAGTATATTCAAATATGAAAAAACCACAAAAAAAATAACTTTTTAAAATATTCTTCAAACTCAACCGTTTTTCTTCCTCGAACACCACCCTCTAATTTTCCTCTTTAAGGGTGAATCATGAATCTCTCCTAAAGTACACACACAAGTGGAGCTGAAATTTCAATCCCACGTAGTTGTATAACCATCTCCGAAAGTACTCAATCTTTGAGAGGAGAAATGTAGTATTTTTTTTTTTTTTGTATTTTCTAAATTAATTACACGATTTTTAATGTAAATTTGAAGAGTAAGAAGGATGGAAAATTTTTGAAACCTAGCCTAAAAATTCTTATTTAAAAAAAAAAAACAAATACTACGTGTTATAATTTGTTAGCATCAATTTTAATGGAAGAATGTAAGCTGCAGAATACGTAAAAGAGAGACGGAGTGTGAGCCTATTGATTTATTGAAGAATTAAGAAAGAAATATTTTTTCCGAAGTTTCAGTTATTTACGTATTACTGTTTTTTTTTCTTTGTCACCAGCACATTCTCTTCAAATTTTATAGCATACCTTCCACCTACGGAAGTAAAAACAATTTTCCAAATTTTCGAATTTTTTATCAATTTAACGATTTGTGCAAAGAATCCAGGCAATAAAATAATTATTGCTATTGTATCAACATATGAAATTTTCTACTGATGATTAAACAGGTGAAGTTTTTTTGTTTTTTCATTCCCTCGCTCATTTTTATGAGCCATTTAGTCTTTCCCACGTGACTGGAAACAGTAAGAAATCTTCAACATCAATTTTATTCTAGTTAAGCTACTTAAAGCAAAATGAAGTAAAGAACTATCACAAAAATTTTCGTTAAGACTGTCCATCATTATGGGTCTCAATATGAAAAAATTAGAGAAGAAATTTCAAGAGAAACTGGAACAATTACAAATATGATCAAATAACAATCAGACAAAATGTTTACCTGCCAGATATGTATTTACTTTTTTTTACGATGTCATGGTGCTACAATTATTTGTAATATTATTCAGTTTAGTACACTATAGTCACAATATGATGTCAGGTCACAATATTATGCATACATCTAATTAAAAGCCAATGGAAGATAACAACCATCACAACAGTATATAGGTACCTAAAAACTGATCCAGAAAAAATTTTAATAATGTTGCTCTGCATTGGTTCTGCTCAATCTCAATTTCTATTTCTTCACCGTTATGTCAGAAAATACATCAAATAATTGTAGAAACCGGTATTTGTACCCTCCAGAATTTTCATTTTTCTTTTTATTATTATTTTACTTTAATTCTCTGACGACGACGAATTGTGATTTCTTCCACCAGCTAAAAAGTTTCAAACCCATCGAGTATAGAGTATCCCACAACCATATATTACCTCATTTTCATATTTTTATTTCAGTCTAGAGAAAAACATTTGAATTATTTTAGTTACAGTTGAAAAGCAAGTGAAATGAGGTTGATTGAGAACATTCTTTTTTATCTTTTTAGATAAAAACATGAAAGGTGATAAGAAGATATACTTTATTAAAAGCTTTTATTCTACTCACTAATGCGATTTTAAAATATACCAGTTGTTCCGTCCCGTTTTTGCAGACGATTCAGTTCGTCTACAAAAACGTGTCGAACAAATTATAGACAACTATTATTCCTAATTCTCGGAATAATAGCTGTCTATATTTTACCTGGCTTCCCACAGACAAACACCACCAGATATGCTGACAATGATGTGTCATCATATTTGGCGGATGTTCTATGTCACGCCACCTTATTGGTCGGCCATCTTTTGATTGAAACAAAGAAAACGAAAGTAATGTCATATCTTCATTTCGAAGACATGATCATTCCTAAACCTACAGTCGAGTAGAGACATTAGGGTCCATGCTAGTTGCTATGGACATTAGGTATCACTAGTATTAAGAAATAGTAATAAGTATAATTCTAAAGTGTTTGTAATAATTGAAGTGAAATATTAATAAAAGATAATATTCAGAAATTATCTTATTTGTTGAGGTAATTTAAAAGTATTGAATTACTCTCGCAACACCAGTACTGCATCTAACCTTCTGAAACAAAATAATGTTTATTTCGCATAAAGCCAAAAAAAAAAACTAGCTAGAAAACTCAGTTTGTTCGATATTTATGTCTATAGTTATCATGCATCAACATAAGGAAAATGTATCGTAAAAATTTCAGCCAGATTTGTTTTGTCATTTTCTCAGAATCCTGAAAAAACAATTTTTTTTAGAAATTTTTTGTTTTTCAGTTTTCTTAGAAACTAATTAACCGATAAGAGTAAAAACTTTGTTCAGACCTGCTCCCATATGAGAATTATCTATCATAAAAATTTCAGCCCGATCCACTTGGTAGTTTTCTCAGAACTGTGAACACAAAATTTTGTAATTAGGTTTAAACGAAAATATGGTACCAATTGTTTTCTTTTTTCATCACATGGATAATTTTCATCATCCCCACCCAACCCTTCCATGAGATCAATTTTAATATCCCATCTGTAAGCAAACTGTGGAAAAATAAAAGCTGGATAATTTTCATCATCCCCTAACCCTTCCTTGGGGTCAATTTTAATACCCCATTAGCAAGGAAACTGGGTAATAAGGTAGGTTAAAAATTACTTTTATAATTTGAAGATGAAAATAATGGTGAAAGAAAAAAAGAAAACAAAACAACCGATAAAAGCTCTTTTGTGAGTATGCATGCAACTTGCAAAAGCAGCGCTGAAGTGGGTCATCCGGTGTACTAACAACAAATTGACTGAGTAGAATAAAAGCGTATAAAAAAAAACTTACATATCTTTTAAAAACTCGGTTTTAACCTAAACTTATTTTATTCTACTAACAATATTACTATTTCTTACCTTTTAAAGCTATCTCCTATCATTCCACTCGACCAGTTCTTTCTTTATCTTCTTTTCTTCCTAATTCTTTCATTGTTTTACTCATTCCACTTTTTTCTTTCCCATTTATCTCTAGACACATCCCTGATAAAATTGCATTTCTATTATATACTCACTCTTTTCTTTTTCATTCAACATTGATCTTTTAACTTTCAATAACAATATCAATTTCATGTTTTTACTTTTTTTTTTGTTATAACCACTTATGGAAGTTCTACACTTATGACTAAAAGCTTCTTTTTCATTCTCCTATCATAGAAACTTATCTTCTATTTTTTCCTTTGTTATTTTTCATATTTTTCACTGTGTTCCTTTGAATTTCAGCAATTTAGGGGAATTCAGAAAACCTTTCATGGGCTCCGTTCATTTTGTTCTTTATCTTTTCTTTTGTTGAAGTTGGTTACTTCATTTTTAATTTTAACCACACTTTTTAATTCTGTCCCAGAGATTGATAGAAGCACATGTCTCTGCTCTCCTTTTTCAGAGCTCAATATTGAAAATTTTTGAAGTCCAAAATGTTATAAAATTTTCTCAAAATGTTTTAAAACAAATATTTCATTTTTAACTATTTAATAATCATGAAAAAACTAAATTTGTTGATTTTCATTCGATAGTTTGTTTCCATCAGATATGGAATAGTTTTAGAAATGATTAAAAACAATTTTCATCTGTTTTCCTGAATTCTGTTGAGTTGTTGAATCATGTTGATGTTTGATTGCTGTTCCAAATAAGATAATATTCCTCTTGAGAGGCTGAGTTCTTTGTTCCTGCTAATCCTGTGAGTAACCTACAATATTTTATTTTTGTTTGTGATGGTTAATTCAGAAACTATCTTCAAAGGCTAGAGTTAGGATAGGGGTGCTGCAGTGGAAGTCAAAGTAAGTTACTGGTGATTTTCAGTGATATGATGTAATTTGAGCCTACTTTGTTTTCCTTTTTTTTTTGCCTTCAATGTTATGTGATACTGGTATTTAATTTCCCAAAGGAAATGTGGCTGTCTTATTTTTAATTCTGACTTCACTCTCGGCTTCCATTCTGGAAGCTGTCACCTTTCATTTTCTTTTTTTTTATCAACTGAATTCCGCACCTCTTTAAATTTTTATTTCGGTTATGGCCACCGTGTTTTTGCTTTATTGCTAAGTGACCTCATGTGATGGTCTTCAAGACATTGGACATCACATAATCAAACCACAAACTCTATAAAACTAACATTAAATTAGTTTCTTGAGATTATCCCAACAACTTATGTTCGAATTTCTTTGAATATACCAAATATTTGACATTTACTTTCAAATAAGTAGGTACTTGCAACATAATCTGAGAAATTCCATTATTTTTATTTCTAAAGATTGTTCTTTCTATCACTCATTACATCTCCAGGCTCTTATTAAACCTTAGCTTTGATCACTGAAAGTACAATAATTGTACATTGTACATCTTATATTTTATTCCAAACAAGAATATTGTAGTATAAATAAACACAAGTATCTACTCGTATTCAGTCGTTTCTCAACAGTTTACAGTATAAAAGCATAAAACATTTTTTTCTAAACAACAAAAGAAAAATATAAAAATAAAAATTTGAAATTCAAAATGAAAATCGTATTCTCTGCCTTATTAGTATCCCATTTATTCTATATTTTTCAGTGATTAGGGCGAGTTATTCAAAATTAATAAGTTGTTTGTTACTTTGCAGGCACAAATTATTGTCTTTGAGAAAAATAAATATAATTATACATCAATATAATATAAGTAATGAGGATTGAGATGCCTAACCCATTTTTTTTTTTTGTTTATTTTATTCATTAATTATATTCACATGTCTTTCACTCATCATTCGTCATCTTTCATATGCCGCCTTCATTTTATTCACTTTATCACTTTTTACATATTTTATTTTTTTGAGTTGAGCTTGCCGCTGATTTTTATTTATTCATTTTCATATTTTGCATTTGCCACTTTTGGCTGTTTTATATATTTTTTTGCTTTGCTCCTTACTCTTGCTAGCTTTCTTACCTGTTAGCACTTGCCTATGCTATATACAACCTGTGCAGTTGCTCACCTGCCAGACTGAAAAGTTTGTTATTTTTAAACATTGCAGTGACCAAAAATTTATCTGCTTTATTCTTACAGGTGATTGGTAATAAAAAGTGGGGCGATGTTTAGAAATAATGAAATTTGTAGTGATGTGATTCTAGGTTTTGATAGATACCTACATACAATTTGTTAGTTTTAGACTAGAGTTAGTTGATGTTTGGCAGCCAAATTGTACTGTGTAAAAGTGTTTGCTCTGAAAGTGCCTTCTTAAACCAAGTATTTTCTCACGTACTTATTCGTTATGGCAAGTTTGTTATGTCTAATGTACCTGAAAATTATGTAAATTGTGAGTGTAAAATTTCCATTGTTCTCAAGGTTTCAAACCGTTTTACTGAAAATTTAATTGGAATTGTTTTGCCTAAATACACGTCACTTTTCCATCAGTATAGGTATCCAATTTAGGAGCCTACACTGTATTGTTTCAAAATTTCTTAAATTCAGTTCAAATATTTTGATCAGTGAAACAATTTGATAAAAACAGAATTGAAATCCAGTCACTAGAAGTCACACAAACTGCATACACACATTTTATGCTTTGTTACATTGTTTATTCTTTTATCTGGGAATCTAAATTTACAATGATAGCCTAAACTAATAAGCATGTTGTAGGAGTGGGTGGTTGGTTTTGCTAGATCTTGTTGTGTTCTGTTGGTTGTGGTGTTTCCCCCATCTCCCTCCAAAAACGTATTTTCACACACTTGGCCATGCAGGTATCTGTAACCATTTAATTTGCCTTTCTATTGGTTTGTTTTGTCTTGTTTGTATGACTTTTTTAGATGTCACAGGATGAGGAAACATGGCTTTTTAAAACTTTCGGGAGACTTTTGACAGGAAACTGCAATATGATCAAAAGTAGAAGAAAATTTTTGTTAAAAATAAGACCTTAGATGTAACACCTTGTTTTCAAATTAATTAAACAATCGAGTAAAAACATTCCGACCTTTTAATTGAGGCTACATTTTTGTTAGATCTCGAAAAATCTAATCAATAATCAGGCCATAAACCTAAAATAATCGTTTCTATAACTTCACTCGGCCATTCTTGGAGCGATCAAGTTGAATAACATTTCGTAGAAAAAAGAAAATATTTGATTTCTGGTTCTACAAAGATTCAGGGAAAAAAAATAATACATTGAATATTTTTTGTAAAAAGTTCATGAGTCGTCTCACGAAAATCAAATAATTTTATGAGTCAAAAATAATTGATTTTGAAAAAGACTTAAATAATTTTTTTTTCCGGTGCTCTATTAAAGAGTCAAATTCTCCGAGAGGAGGATCTCAAATTTTTTGCAAAGATTTTACAAATTTAGAAAATGAAAATCGTATTATGACCCTGTTGGATTTTAAACAGTCGTAATTTCGGTTTCCAAGAGTCTCCATTTTTTTTCTTTTTTCTTCTTGCTCTTTCACTTTTTTTTTTTCTTTGGAATACTACATCGTAAGTCGTAATTCGTAAAAGCTGTTGGAGAAACGAGGTTTTCATAGGCTCCAGGGCATAATTACTGTAGTTCGAGACAATACTGAAAAGCATATTCGTATAAACTTTTATTACCACAGTGACATGGTTTCTTTCTTTGAGTAAAAGGAAAATTCTACTCTCCGGAAGCGACAATCTTGTTGAATATAAAATTCACACCAGAACGCAAAAACTAAGAAAGACAAAATTCATATTGAGTAAAAAGATGAGCGGTTTAAAGATGAATATTATTTTCTTCAGAAAACTATATTATTGTTTTCAAAAGTAAAAAAAACAAACAAACAGAAAAGCCTAAAGAAAATGTGAAAAGAGAGAAACCATGCTCTAGAAATATATTTCATCAAGTGCCTATGGAAATAGTTGACAATGACAAAAGTAAAAATTTTTTTAAAATTTGTACACTTTGCAATCTGAGAGTGAGCTCTAAATAAATCAAAGAGAATATTTACTTATGAATTTTCAAATATCTTCAGCCAATAAAAAAACTACCGAATCACACACACGTATTTTTTTCGAAACAGGTAGGTAACTTAAGTAATTATGAAATATAAAAAATGTCGAGAGACTTGAATAACTCACTGCTTTTGAATGCATACGAACAACTCATGATTTTAAATTTGGCAAATATGGACTTGTACTTACTGTTTAAGAAATTTTTAGCCAAAATTTCAAAATAAGTGGAGTGAAACATTTTTGGGTTTACTGGTTACTGGTAACCAATAAAAATCTATATTGGTTATTGTTTAAAAATGTACTTATTTGATTACTGATTATTGTTCAGGTTAACCAAAACAACTTTTCTGGTTATTGGTTACTTGTTATTGGTTGAGGAAAAATTCGTAGTAAATTAGACAAAAAAAATTTTCTTTAGGCCAAATTATTAATAACTGATAATTTACCAGGAAATAATTGGTAATTTTTGAGAAAAAAAATCAATAATACTGATATTTCAAAAAAACCGATTCTTTCGGGTTATTGTACTGATTAACAGTTTCAGCATTTTGTGGGAATTGGTTCATGATTATGTAGGTACGTGCAAGACAAATTTTAAAACAGAAATTATAGACATCATCTAACATAAATCTGAAACCTAAGACCCACTTATATGCATAAACTTATTGATATCTTTCATTTTTGCATAAGCTGAAGATCAGAAGGATAAAAGTCGCATCACTGTAAGTTTACGTTGTTTGGTTTGTACGCAGACAACTTAAGCAGTGTGCAGGGTGTGCAGGGTATGTAGGAAACTGAGGGCAAATGTAGCTGATGTGGCATGGGTATAAGTTAGCCGCGCCTAGCTACGTGTAAGCGAGTGACTATTCATTTATTTACGTAGCCCGCTCCACAGGTGACCGCAAATCATCTATACAGATAATGTGCGAGTTTGTAATTTATTATTATACATCAATCTGTTGATGGACATATCGGCTATTGGTGGAGGCCAAGTCTCATTGTGGGACACATCGCCACAGCACTCTCCTCAATTTTTGGGCCACAAAAATGATAACTTGCGCAGAAATTGGGGGAATTTTATCTGCTGTGTACCTAATTACAACTCCTATCTCCTACTGTTTGGTTGTTCAATCTCCCAGCAGTGGATGGTGGAAGGTAATGCCACACTCAGGCTTTTATACTGGTTGGTGTAAGCTGTTTGTCCAGCTTTAAATGACTGCCGACTGTTTCTACTCATATGGCAGGGAGCACCACATCCACAGTCCAAGTTCCCTCATGAATAAGGGGAATAACAAGCATACGAGTCATTTTGTTCTTGTACATGGGGTAGATAGGGAGAGGGTATGTTGTTTATTACAACATTACCCCGTGGCATATGGTTATCCAGAAGGGGTGGTACCCTAGCCACAGGAACAAGAATTATTGCAATAACCCAGCATTTTTTTTTTTTGAGAACTATAAAGCACAGACTAGCCTTATTTGCATATTACCCATTAATCCAAGGTTAACAATATTCAAAATACAGCATTAATGAAATCAAAAAACTGTTTCTTAAGCTCATAATACTACACAGACACACACTTATATATATATATATACCTACAACAACGAATTGTTCCTCTAAAATTTATACGATGATAATAATTGCAATCAGCGCATTACAACATACAGCATCTTCTATATGACTTTTGAAGTGGTTATTCAACCAGCAAACCTGAAAGGACAATGTTAAATACCACATCACAACCACTGTAAATATGTAGATACGTATTTCTCCTCCAATTTCACACAGCCCCACTTTGTTGGTCATTCAATTTTCAAAATTTCACTCGAATGTTTAGTTTTAAGCGTAGAGGATATATATATATATATATATATATATGTAAAATTACGTACGTATCTCGTAACCTCAAACGCCTTATTTTATTAATAGAAATATTCATTCCCCTTTGGTAGACTAGACAAATACGTCAAGATAATATTATAATATAAGATGTACAATTCTCACTATGTTCCTACGTACATGATCTTACATGCTCCATAATTAAGATTGTAAACGCTCGCCTTATTGTACGCTCAAGCCACTCGTAGCTATTCGCTCGTCGTGTCATTCGATTCGATACCTTAGATAGAACGCATTTAGTTATCATTATAATTGTAACATTATTTTCTTCTATATAATTCGCACTCGCGGAATTTGTACTTAATTTTGGATTCTTTTCTTACATAATAAAAAGCATCCATCTGTTTATAATTTCCTTTGAAGTGCGTACATAAACTTTTATTAAATAAGTTTCACAAGAAACTTATAAATCCAAAATTTTAAAACAAATAAACTCCGCGCAGAACCCTCTTTATTAAACCTCATTCAGTGTTTCGTTTTCCATAACTGTTATTGCAATTTTATATTTTGCGATCAGTGACCATTAATATTAACTCCATTCAGTGTTTTGTCATCCATAATATTATTCGATTCAATAGTTCGCGATCAGTGATTATTAATATTAATATTAATACAACATGCCAATCAAAGTAAAATTACACCTAGCGATCGAAGCTGACAGCAAGGATTCAAAGACAAATATCTACACTGAACAATATATTCAAATCTATGGCGAAGACTCTCTCTACCGTTTTCCAAAAGATGTCTCACCACTGACCCTTCACCCCACGCTAGCTGCAACCAAAGTAATTCAGAGAGCTAAAAAAAGCCTGAAGAAACGGCACGACAATATTACGATGATTATAACATTATCCGATGAATTGCAGAAAACATATTCTGATAATGAAGGTAATCCACAATTCAACGGAGCCATCCTTCAGGAAATTGACCCAAACTCGATCCACAAAGAATACGAACCAGAAACAAAAGCAGTTAGAAAAGCTGATACCAAACCGAATGAATCGAAATCATTACAAACAGCGGCCAAGGATATTATTCTCGAAAAGTTCAACGGCCATTCACCAAACCCAAAGAACTGGATAACCATCTTCGAATCAGAATGCTGTAGAATCCTGATTTCCAAAAACCGATACCACGAAGTTATGCGTCTATTTTTGGAAGGCTCGGCCCTTGACTGGTATTCCGCATCACGTCTTACAATCAGCTCGAATGCTTGGACAGAATGGAAGCAGTCATTCATGGATACGTTCACAAATAAAGGTTGGTCAGACGTAACGTTCGCCTACATGTATCATTATATAAACAGGTCAGTTTCTAAATACGCATTAAAAAAATTAAATTTAATAGTAGACGTCGACCCATTAACGAGCGATAATATTAAAATTAATTTAATTGTTACTGGTCTACCAGGGTGGGCACGAAATAGAATAGATAGAAACGAAGTAGACACCGTCGGAAAACTGTTGCAAAAATTAAATCAAATAGAAAACCCGATTTGTAAAAATTTTAATAATAATAGAAACACCAATCAAAAACCCACCTCTACGTTACAACCCAGTGAATACTGTATGTATTGTCTCAAAAAAGGTCTACACAGGAAACACTCAGAGAGCGAGTGTAGAATTAAGAAGTGGGACATAGAAAATAAACAAAACCCTAATAATAATAATAATAATAATAATAATAACTCTCCGAAAGGAGAACAAAAATCTGATCGACCCTTTCGAGTAAATACAACGGAGATCAAAGAAATCGTAGAGGAACAAAAAAACTGAACGCGCATCCACTCATAAAAATCCCTGTTGAACTCGAAGGCAAACATTACAAAGGCTTATATGATCCGGGCAGCAATATGTCAGTTATCCCGACAAAAACTTTCAAAAAATTACCAAAAAAAATTTTATTATGCCTCGAGAATAGTTTCAGACTATGAGTGGAGAAGCAAAAATATTAGGAACCACCGAAATAAATACAAAAATTATGAACATAGAAGACAAATTAAAAACATGTATCGTAGAAGGAAAACACTTTGAAGACGATATTTTGTTAGGTCTAGATGATATACAGAAGTTCCGCTTAAATTCAGATTTCAATGGTAAAATTTCTCAGACTCCGTTTAATAATAAAGAAAATAACGAAATTAAAATAAACTGGAACGAAAATATACCAATAGAATTGTTCGATGCAAAAACTTCACATCTCGATTGTCAAAAACAGGAGTCTATTAGAAAAATTATCGACAAGTACGGCTCCATATTTGCAAAGGACCAATATGACATAGGTACTGTGTCAGAACATGAGGCTCATATTACGCTATTAGAAAATAAGTATGTGTCAAAAAAGCCGTACAGATGTTCGTTCGACGATCAAAAAGAAAATTCATTTTTAAAAAGATCAATGATTCTAATATCATTATCTATACAACTTGAGTACAGTTTAATTTATTAATGTTCTTGTCATTTTGGTTACTTTTACTTTCACTGTTGATTCCGTATTATAAAAGCAGACAAAGACGATATATCCATAAGCAGGTCCACTCAAAAATCAGATAGATGTAAATATACATTAAAAATTAGTAATGCTCCCGATTCCTTTTATGACTTGATTAAAGCGTATTCTTCTCAGACCTGTAGAATTACCACCGATCCTACACAAAAATTACTTTATATTAAGTCCGCAGGTAATATTCTAGATTTTGACCAACTTCTAATAAATTATTATAATATAACAACCTTTTATTTAACTCTTTTATATCCGTTAATATTAATAGTAGTTTCCACCTTACTGATACTGTATACCACAATCAACTATAAGTCTTATTATATTCATATATTTAGAACTAGTCCTCAATCAACAACCAACATAATGAATCCTCCTCCGGTTAAAGAAAAGGTAAAAAAAAAAACCCGAACTCAGACCCTCAAACTTCATCACAAGATCTTCCCGAAAAAGCCAGTTTAGATGAAGTAAGAGAACTAATGATTGGATGGGAAGGTGTACGACCCCAAAAACTTAAGAGTTTTGAGGGAGACATAACACTTCCATTTAATATCAGAGAAGAGGGCTCCCCCTTATCTGAAGAAGGGACCTCATCAGAACTGGCATCAGATATACAGGATATCCAAAGTGTACCTTTAGCAGATATCCCTCTGGATATTCCACCTTCAACTAGCAGAGAACAAGATGCAAGCGAATTAGATAATCAAAGAACAATAGAAGAAAAAATGTTCATTGCTAATTTTTTAACTTAAAATTTATGTATTCTAAGACAGCATTCTCAATATTTTCTTGATTTAATAATATCTACAGTATATTCTACACCAGCTCATTTTGCACTTGATATTCCCGATAAATTTATTACACCTGTTGGTCTGGCTATTCATAAACTTAATCCCAAAATTATGTCTGCTGATATAAAAACTAAAAAAGGTCTCATGGATACAGTGGAATTAATGAAAGGTTTATCAGAACATGAGATTGAAAGATTTAAAGCCCTGATTAGCACTTCCACTCAACCTCTTTTTGCCTATCCTAGTCATCTGGGTTGGGGGGATGTAAAATTACGTACGTATCTCGTAGCCTCAAATGCCTTATTTTATTAATAGAAATATTCATTCCCCTTTGGCAGACCAGACAAATACGTCAAGATATTATTATAATATTAGATGTACAATTTTCCCCATGTTCCTACGTACACGATCTTACATGCTCCATAATTAAGATTGTAAACGCTCGCCTTATCGTACGCTCACGCCACTCGTAGCTATTTGCTCATCGTGTCATTCGATTCGATACCTTAGATAGAACATGTTTAGTTATCATTATAATTATAACATTATTTTCTTCTATATAATTCGCACTCGCGGAATTTGTACTTAATTTTGGATTCTTTTCTTACATAATAAAAAGCATCCATCTGTTTATAATTTCCTTTGAAGTGCGTACATAAACTTTTATTAAATAAGTTTCACAAAAAACTTATATATATATATATATATAATTGGGAGCTTTTCCATTTTCACATCAGTCACGAAATAGGTAACAAATGTAAACCTATAGGCTACAGCCAATGTAATAATTAGTACCTATATGCACACAGGAAAGAGAGAAATATATATACTATATAGATGTCTATACCTACCTGTACCTACGTTAAACAAATGTTTCATAACCAAGTACTCGTAAGGGTGAGAAGTGGTTCAGGTTAGAGGGAGGTTAACGATAATTCGTATTGAAGGATTACAAAATACAGGTCTTAATTTGATTCAGCAGTAATAGAGACGCAGCAACAACTGGACCATTCGGTTTTTGAATTCAGGTTTTTACATTTTATTTTTTTTGTACCTATTTAGGGAGATATGCACCGCATCAATTAGTGAAAACTGGACTCACCAATCTACTTTGGCAGCTCTCTAAATTTGGTTAGCAAAAACCAACGCTTTTGGCCATCGACAACTTTGTTGATGAGGTAGGCGCTTTCGTTTATCATTAATTATTATAATTTTATTAAATATTTGCTTTCGCACCGGATTATCGGCGACGTTTACTTTACACCAGATGGAAGAGGAAATCGGAGCAAAAGGGATACCACATTTTGGGGAAGGGTCTACATCTACGTATAATGTGCGAGCATGTGGATTGTGAATGGTGTAAACTGTGGAGTGTCTGGTAAATATGTTTAAGGGATTTAGTTGCGAAGCTCTGAATATTTTTGATAAGTAAATATTCGAAACAAATTAATGTTGTTCTTACTGCGAGTATGGTCTAATATAAGGTCAAGTTGACAAACATTTGATATAGAATCGACACACGAAACATTGTATCATTTTTCAACTGTACGTTGAATTGTAGGCTGAGATATCGATTTTAGGAACTGGTGAAAAATAAATATTACGTTTAATTCATTTTTTGGCTACAGCGAACAGGGAATATATTGGCTGGTTTAGAGGTTGATGTCGACTGACAATTTTATTATTATCTATTAGCGAAACCGTTGCTCGAGAATTAAACAATTCGTGCAAGCTTAAAAAGAATCAGACTTATCTTCTTTCTTCACTTCTACTGTATAAAATTGAAGGACCTTTCATATTTGTAACATGTAAGCCTCTCCTTTACTTGATGAATATGACAAATTTTAGTCTCACATACGTGGCCATCCGTAAATATTTCCGACAAAATTTCGCTTCAAAAGCTCAACTATGAAAGATTTAACCACGTGTTAAACTTTCATGATATCACTGTGTTCCAAATCTCAAGTTGCAGGTTCGAATCCCCTACCATACCTAATTTTTTTAATTTTGCTCTTCCCAATAAAACAAGTACTGGTCTAATGTCGACTTTAGTTGTTTTTAGTTTTTGTTTTGTCTCAGATTCAATAGTTTTTAAAAAATTTTTTGTTTCTGGACTTATTTTGATGCAAGTAAGCTCTTTCACCTTTACAGTTTTATTGTCAATTCTGAAAAGTGAAAACTCAATAAAAAACAAAAAGCGCGCTTCAGTACAAGCCGGGGTGGATCGAAACATTTAATGTGGAACACATTTTGATAACAGTCAAACGCAACACCAGCTCCATTAGAAAAATAAGATTTTTGAAAATTATAAAATTAGTCACTAAAAAGTTATTATTAAATTTCGTAACTTTTAACGTAAAATTACACAATTAAAAATAATTATCTCCTTCAAAACATAAATAAAAATTAACTTTTGGAAATAACTTACCACCCATTCACACTAGAATTTCTAGTATATTGCAACAAATTATAGTTGATATTTTTTGCTAATTTTTTAGTTATAGATTCAAAATCAAGCATTTTATAGCCAAAATAATATCCAAAATAGTGACACTGTAAATACTGTCTAGATGATCCGCACCAAAATCTAACATGTTGGAACAGTTCATAATAAATATTTTTTCTGAATAGCATTCTTATTGGTTCAAAATAAAGCACTCTACAGCCAAAATATACATAAAAATAGTGTCATGGGAAGTACCCTACAGTTGATCCGTATTAATTTATAATAAATTATATCTTGCGGAAGACATTCTATGTTTAGAATATTTCAACAAATTAGATAATTCTTCTGTTTTATTTCTTTATTGAATTCACTTCAAATATTACATTACGTTTTTAATAATCATTTATATGTTTACTTAAAATAATTAAAACATAACAACTAGTATGGAACTTGTTGGAACATAGCTATTGGTAGAGCACTCGTCGGTAACACTGTATAAATATATATATATCATATATATTCTTTTTCCTGTTCTGTTAAGATATAAACGTAACTTACTTACGTGTGAACAATACATGATGTAACGTCTTCATTAATTACATTTTTCTCTTGGTGCGGTATATAGTGTTTACTTATTGTGTTTTAATGTTTTATTCTACTATTCATATTGTATACATGACAGCCCCCAAATTATCATGTATCCAATAGAACTTAAATTTATTGTTTGGCTGGTGACACTGGAATGAATTTGTCTTCAAAAGAAGAGAATACATCGCTTGTAATTTCATCAAGTTCCAAAATGGCCAACTTAAAATAGATGGTGTGACATGGAACATCCACCAAATATGATGACTCTTCATTGTCAGCATATTTGGTGGTGTTTGTCAGGGAGAAGATAGGAATCATATAGACAGCTATTATTCCAAGAATTAGGAATAATGGTTGTCTATATTTTGTTGGACACATATTTGTAGACATACTGAATCGTGTGGGAAAAGGTGATGGAACATTATAATAAATAATTATTTTGAATTTTGTCACTATTAGTGGAAAATTAAAAATTTTATAGCTAAAATAAAAACAAACATAGTAATACTGAAAGTACTACCATACAGCCAATCAGCAACAAAATCAATAGGTCAATTTTTTGGCTAGTACTTTAGTTCATTTCAAATTTCAGAACAATCGGACAAAAATTGCAATCTAGTAGCACGAAATTAGCTTTTATACATAATTATATATATATACGTAATGAGAAGTCCGAGATCTGGACTTTAAAATAAAAATTATTTTAGACAAAATAATGACGTCACAATTTCAAGACAATTTTCGAGAGACAAAATTCAAATTCGGACATTATATTATCCAAATTCGAACTCGTATTCAGATGAAGATGTGAAGACAGAAATAAAATCTGATTCTCTTTCAGGCAATTATAATGCATTTTATTTCAGTAACGACTCTTCCAAATTCAGACAATTTCAGACAATAATTTGGTTCGATCCGACAGACTGGTGCCATGAGACATATAAGATGAAGACGAATTGAATAGAGGTAAAAACCCATCGACGGACATGAATGCAGCCAACCTTTTTGCTTTATCTCTGGTCTTTCCACGTTTTGCTTGCGGTTTGCAGTCATTTAATATATTTTATTATATTTTATTTTATCAGTCATCCACGTGCGCTTTGCCTATTATATGTCAACGTATATATTTTTGCTATCTGTAATTTCATTGGCTGTACACATTTAATATTTTCTCTCGCTTTTTATGTTATCGACATCGCATGTTTGAAGGCAATTAAGCAGACAATAAGTGGGGAAATTTCCCTGACAAAAAGAACTGATTTGCAAATATGAATTCTAATTTTTAAATCACTCTGTTCTTTGCACTGGCGACACCCGGTACTAGATTTGTTTTTGCAAATGAGTCCTTCTTGTGTAGGCGGATAGTAGCAAGTCCAAGTCACAAGTTGTACGTTTAAGTCCTCACATTAGGCAATTTTATAAGTGTACCATCCACGAGATGTAGAATATACTTCAATCTGATCTACCTTGAAGACAACTAGGATGGTAGTTGGAATTCCAGATAGGTTCAGTTGAAGACAAAAGGTGTATTAGGGATGTTCTTTCGTCATGAAGGATCAGTAGTGACGACACACAAGTCATTTCTAATTCCGCCAGTTTCCATATCGCACTTTAAGGCGATCTTTTGAAAACACCTACGAGATGAAGTTATTAGTCATCAATACGATTAGATGGAGTTCCTGGCATCTGTTGGGAGGGAAATTTGGTGTGTTGAAGACAACTTTAAGACAAACTTGGTTCAAGATGACTGCCTTGCTCTGTAAATTAAAGGCCGCGTCGAGCCTTCTTTTTGCGCATAGTGGATTTGACTCCATCTATGTTAGTTATTTTTCTCACCTCACCCTCACTTTTTCCAAAAGCTCCGAGACATAGATTTTCATATTAGGAGTCTTTTAAACAACAAAACCATCACTCATGAAGACACACAATTAGGTGAAGACACAACAGCTTTCTAATGGTTTCCCCTACTTGTTGTCTACAATAGTTTTTTTTTTAACTTTTTATTTTTCCACTACACACTTTGCTTTGTTCCACTTTGTTAACACTATGGATCTTTTGTAATTATAGTCTTTAACAAAATAATTCTGCTGTTCGTTTTTGTAGGTTTTGAACCTTGTATGGATCGAAACTTTGTTAGGCTCTTCTTTCCGCACAACCTAGCTTATTGCTGATTCATCATATTAATTTGCTGAGGTATGAAGACAAATGTAAGCTGCGTTTCGCCATGTCCGAAGAAGTATAATTCAAGTCAAGAAGAATTCAGCCGTAGGACATAGTCAAAGTCAAAAAAATAAAATTTCTTGAAAACACAATTCAAGACCCATCGATTCGGTGTTTCGGCTGCATGATGCCCTAGTTTTAGGACATTGTGACGTCATTAGCATTTAAACACCACTATACATTAAAGGTTGACTTTATGAGCTTTCGATTTGAAATTGCCTTTTAAATCAAGACAATCGATTTCGGATGCCTCAGTATGTACATAAGTACTAGCTGCCATGGTATTAGATTTGCTTGACAGATGCCATGGACCTTTAACCCTTACCCTGAGGTGAGTGTTCATTAATATATTACATAATAAAATCTTAAAATCAAACACTCTCCTGTTTTTGGCCCAATGAAGGTTGAAGAATAGATCTAATTATAAAATTAACATCAAATTTTATTTAACGCCTCAAAAAACATGTTCCATGATATATTACACAATAAAAACTGAATAGGTATAAAAAATTCTCCCAATGAATCGATTAAGTACGATGACCTCTTTAGGTGATGTATGGTATCATTACAAGTTTAATTTTGTAGAAAAATTATGAAACAAAATCTTATTTCTGTACCTCCTTTCCCACCATTACTTATTTCTCAATAAAATATTTGAATTGTTATCATTTTTTGTGTGTGTGTGTGTGTGTATGTGTGCGTGTGTGAATGCCATTCAAAGTAACTTCTTTGTCATGCATTGCTCAACTGACTTCCAGATATAAATAAATATATATATATCAAGAAAATGTGAAAACAAAATAATATTTTTCAATTTTTTCATCTCTTTTTTCTATTATCAATAAAGTGAGCGAATTCAAGGTAAGAAAATTAAAACATTCCTGAAGTTGATGCTTAAACGCTGATCATCAACCAAAAATACTTGTTAGATACAAGTTCAAAACTAATTTTGGACCAAGACTCTTGCAATCATCCAAGAAAATACACTTGCAAAATTAGTGCATTTTCCAGTGGCCTGGTTACCTACTTAGCCGATGAAATTTTTAAATAAAATTCTGAAAAAGTGAAATTTACCAAAAATTTTAATCTATTTTCATGAATTTTCATGGCTGAATATGCAGACTAGATTGTATGCCAAGCCTAGGCTACTTGACGTTTTTAATTTAACTATACTTTTCTAATAAATATTCTCTTCAAAAACTCAAAACTCATTGGCACATTTACCATTTTTGAGGACAAAAATCGTCATATTCAGAAACGAGTTTTCGAAGCTATGTGCATTGTACAGTTTACATCAAGGCATGCAAACTTAAAAAGTAAATTTTATGTTCAGTATTTCTCTTGTCGAAAAATTAGTTCTTGAGGTATTCATTTTCTCTTAGAAAAACATGGTACTTGAATAACCTTTACATTATAAAAAAGTTTTTTAACAGTTTTTAATCTTAATCATTGTAGGCTACCTACCTTTAATAAGAGTTACTTTTTTCCCTCCAATCAACCTTTTTTTTTTTTTCGATTGAAAAGTTCAACAAGTCTTTAGATTAACAGACGAATTTACTTCTACAGATCATTACAAACAATAAGTTATAAGACGAAGGAAATAATCGAAATGTTTTCCAACGTTACCGGCAGCCAAATGATTGCAAAAAAAAACTTTTTAAATTGCCAATTTTTCCCCAAAGTAAATTGAAGGTACTGAAGAGAGAGAGAAATGGCAAAATGAAGCGGATATTAACTTTCAATATCACCTGTTCCAGTAGACGTGCGTCAAAACTTTTTTCTCCGACAGATACTTTTCCACCCAAATTCTATCAGACTGATACAGACAGAAGAGGATACAAAAGGAGATAAAGCGAGGCAAAGAGCGATGGGAAAACTTAAACCGATAGAAAGCATTATAAAGTAATTTGCAACAACAAAAAAATGTAACGAAACTGCACATTTTGAGATGTTTTAAAAGATACAGTAGTATAGCTAAAGAATTTTTCCTGTTTTTTTAACGAGATAAATGAGAAAAAAAAACAGGTCATGTTACTGTGAACAAGTTGTGCACAGTACAAAGCACAATGGCAATGTGAAATGACATCATAAGCGAAAAACCAAAGTTTCAAAGAATACGATAGCTCGGACCCAATTTATAAAAGAAACTTGTGGAGCAGAGTATAACAAAATAATGTACGTTTTAGAATAATATCGAAAAATAGGAGCTAAGAATGACATCAAACTACAATAATTGTTTTTAAATCTCCTCGAAAGCCTGATCTTCATCTCAATCTTCACCGTAAATGTTTCGTCTCACCATTACGATGGCTTACCGCACTGCAGCTGCACAGAAAAAACGAGTCTGATAACAGTTATTCAAAACGGCCACAAAAATTTGGACCCCAGTTAGGTTCAACAATCAGTTCAGTTCTGGAAGTGACATGTTTACCACATAGTTAAAACTGATTCCATAACTAATTTTTTGATAATTTTATTGATAAATTTAAAACAGAATAATAATTCATGATGCTTATTCTCTAAATTGTTGTAATTTACTTCCGCTAACTTCATTGTGAAATTATTCCTAAATATGTAAAATATTTATTGGTCCCCCTTCATAAAAATATTTTTCTCATTGATTAGTTCAGCACTCTTACCCCAATACTTAAAAATTTAAGATAATTGTAGCAATTTCCAACCAGTGGTGACGAATGTATTACTACACTCGCTGGTAGGTTGTGTGACCTGTCCCAACATATAGTAGTGCAAACACACTTTTCATTCAACCAGGCTATGCATCTCACCACGCGTAGTCTAATTTTTGAAACTGAGTTAGGCTCACACACACTACACAGGCTATTGTAGATGTGCGCATGCGCTGCCCTACAATATTTAACTCCTGAAATGTTAACAACCCATTTCAGAGATATGACTACTCATGTATCTAAATAATCTAACTTACATGTACAATAGTGTAAGTAATGTATACCTATTTAACTACACATCACTGTTCACTTTTATCCAACAAGCTGTACATATAATTGAAGTTATCAATTAATGGACCTGGGCATCTTTAGTTAATGCTGTGAGGATAACCCTACAATTAATTAGGCTACTGTTTCACAAAAAAGAGTCAAGTGCTCATAGAATGACGATAGAAGACGTCATAGTGTAACCTATCATGAAATTTTGACAATGTGTGGTATGCGAGGGGGGTCACAAACGGCCACCACTACCCGCAAGACCAACCAATATTTTTATACAACCATTGACACAACTCCAGGACTTTGGTAAAACCACCTACACTGGATGGTGGCAACAGAATTACCACCACCCAACCCAGAACAGCCTGCCAGGTGTCCGTGGACTCGAATTTAGACCATGTCAGGGGACCATTTTATTATATCCCCGTGCTACGGCTATTCCCTACATCGCGGACAAAACACACAGAAACCAGAGAACCAATAATTAAAAACTGTACGTACCTTTTTACCCCTTTGCCATAACAAAGTTAACACATCATATTCAAAAATCCAATGTATTGTAAAAAGAGAAAGAATACACGGATATTATGTACCGGCAAAACATTTTAAAATCATTCACAATATGGAGTATCGTCTAAAATTAACATGTACGCATAACATTATTAAAAAGTGCGTGTACAAATTTGAGCATCAAAAACAGAAGTAAGAAAAATGGCTAGACTAAAAAGATTTGAAGCCCGGATTCAAAAGCAGTCCGTCCGCGGAAGTTAGAGGGGATGAAAAAAAAGGTAAGAATTATATTAACGGTGTGACGGAGGTCAAAGTACCAATGGATGGGAAGCGGAGGGTTAAAAATACACGTAGATATGGAACAGAAATTTGTCCGCGGCAACAGTTTTTAGAAGGAAAAAGGTGGGAATAATAGAGTGATGTGACGAGTATGATGGACGTGGTGGATGATAAGAAAAATATGGAAAAAGAAGAATGATAATAGACAGGAAAAATTATGAAATTGTAAAGTGAGTTGACGTGAAATAGGAAAAGAAAAGAAAACTGGTCCGCAGAAGTATATATATATATAGAAAAGTTTCTGTTTGACATGGTTATGTTTAGGGAAGCAAGATTATACACATAGCCTAACTTCTAGGCTACGAGAGAAGGAAAAAAAAGGTACAGGCTGCAAGATAAATCCGCGGACTATTTGATCACGGGGCGTTCAAAAAAGATTAATTTATTTAATTTATGATTTTTAAATTTAATTTTAATTGGCACATAGGCGCATGCGTCAAATGTTGAATATGGTATATATATTTGAAAAAAAAAAATTGCAAAAACCAATGCATGATGTGCAAATAAAACTTTGTAAAAAAAACATAGAACTTGATTTCTAGACAATTATGAAAAATTCACTTCAGCCAGATGTGCAGTGCGAGCTGTTGGTTTGTTCAATGTGATCAATGCAAGAAGTTTAATTTACATTCATGTAACCACAATCATGCTACTGTAGAAGTAGTAGAGCATTTATGCAACTTGACAACTAATTTTGGCTAAATTTTCATTAGATATTGTCATTATTTTAGCCTTATTTTTAACAGAAGCGACCGAGAAAATAAATTTTAGTAAGATTCACATTTTTTTGAAAAAATTGTGTATTCCTCATTTACTTTCCCTGCTAAATATGTACAAATCTTTAAAATTTAGATATACATATGATAGCTTTATTTACAAAAATGCCATATTTGTAACCCACGCATAAATTTCATACTTTTGTGAAAATAGTGATCCTTATTTCCATATCTCTGATCATGGTATTTTTTATAAATATCTGAATGGTTGAAACTGCGTTGACATACCAAAATGTGGATTTGAGATGAGTGATACATACATTGACAATCAAAACACTCCTCAAAAGTCCAAACATATTGTTAAAACTGAAGATACACCACTAGTAGGTTACTTAATTAAACATATATTGGAGAGACCAGAATGTGATTCATAGCTATTTAGGGCAAAAATCCACCAACTGTTTTCTAAAACTGAATAATGGATGAACATGAGTAATAACATAGCGAAGCTATTTTAATCCAGTGAATAGAATATTGAGAAAAAGAGAATAAAATATTGTGGTGATATTGGAGCAAGAGCATCACAGTAGCTCATGACTGTATAATATCCAGTGTTTACTCCATGAACAGTACAGGGAGCATCTGGTAATTAATCAGAATTTCCATAAAAACTGAGCTCGCTGCTTTACAAAAATTCTCATTTTCATTAATAAGAAGTAGATTATTCAAAGATGTTTTAGTTCAGCCATTTCCAGCTCAAGTGGACTGATATTGAGTCTCAGTTTTTGTGTTTTCTGTTTTGACAAAAAGCCTATACTTTCTTTTTGTGTTCAGTAATCTTAAGCACTCAACAAATAGAACTACTTATAGCGACACAATTAAGGTGATGAAATAAATGACTTTTAAAGTTGTCACGTAAACTTTATTACTTCTAGCCTCTCGACGTGTGGCTAAAGAACGCTTAATTTATTCAAGGCTTACTATCAAAGACTTTTATTGTACCTAGTCTGTTAATTAAATATTTTTTTTTTTTAAATGAAAAAAAAAGAATAAATTATCCACAGGCTATGCGTAGGTACAATTCAGCTACGGCTCGATGGTTGTTTTTCATTTGGAAAGGATCTACGTGATCTGAAAAATACTCTCAACTTTATACCAAAAATAATGGGATAACTTCCAATTACGTTTAATTGCATTTCGACAGTGTACCTAAGCACAACAATCTCTATTATGATGACAACGTACTTATTTGGTATAATATTTCGAATTTTCGTTCTTCCATCATTTATAGGCTGTAATTTGCATTGCTATCATTCGATTCGAAATTGGATTAAATTATAATCGCATATACCATATATATTTTCTGGATAATATATGAGAAAATCAGAGAGAGAGAGAGAGAGAGAGAGAGAGAAAAGGACAGCACTAAAAGGTAACGAGTTCAATTACGAAGTATTAGTTGTATTCACGAAAAGTTCGTTTTTTTCTCCGTTAATGTCAAATAATATTTGCATTCTCAACCATCTTCATTTCGTATTTTTTACTAGAACTTATCATCAAGATGTACCAACTCATTCTACAGTGAATTGGTGTGAGGAAAATAAAAATGAAATAAGCGAAATACACTGTAGCCTACAACAGAATAGTTATAGTGGTCAAGTATAAAAACATGCAACTCAGTAATATAAACAATAATTCTTTAAAGGTCTAAGCAGTAAGTTGGTTAATTACCGCTAATCCTAAATGAAACACTACTCTGATGTGTCTAATTTCCAGGCCCATAGGGTAATGTAGAATAAATGATTTCAAGTTTCGAATAAATTTCTACATTGAACCTAGCTGCTAGGGGCAGTTGCTAACTGGAGTCAATGGCCACGAGAGCTGGCTATAGTTGCTAAACATTTTCAGTGGCTGTGATTGCTGGCTGATGGCGATGGGCAGTAAGTTTGGCCTAAGACCACGGTCAGTGGTTGTGGTTACTACCCATGGCCATTAAAAATGGTTGCTGACTATGGTATTTAGCCTGGATAACAGCTATAGTTACTGTCCATGATCACTTGTCACAATTATTGGCGATGGTTAGAGAGTGACCATAGTTTATAGCCTAGTGAACAGCTTTGGTTGGTAACTGTAGTTAGACGTTATTATCTCTGGCCAACGTTGCAAACCGTAGTTGGTGAATACATTAGCTAGCTGGCAGCAGTGGTTACTAGCCGTGGATGGTGGAATAGTCAGTGGTTGCACCATAGTAGAAACAAGCTTTGATGATCACCGACCCTCTTTGTTAGCATTGTTGGTGGCTGTAGCTGCTATCTGCGGTTGCTGTCTACTCTGTTAGTTATAACTGGTGGTTGTGATCAGTGGTCGTTTGTTAATGATTTTGGTCAATGACTGTGGTACCTGGCGATTATTGCTAGCTATAGCTGCAGACTATGATTTCTGGTGTTGTTAGTGACTCTGTTTAGTAACAATGTCCCTAATTTGATCACAATTTTTGTCAGTGGCCTAAAACAATTAAAATGTTTATTCAATTACCATTTCATAATTCACATAATAAATATTTTCACTTCAGTGTATTTTTAAAAACCATAACCGTTTCCTATTTTAGTTCTTTTTATAAGATTTTATTCTACTCACTACTGCGATTTTAAAATATATCAATACTGCAGCCAACCTTCCGCAACGAAATAATATTTATTTCGCATGAATCCAAAGCCAAAAAAAATAAAAGCTTATTTTTAAAAACGCGTTTTTAACGTAATTTTTTGTACAGTTTGGTTTTTATTCTTTTGATCGATTCACAGTTAAAAAATCAGAAATTACGTTATAGAGATTCTGGCACGAGTTTTGATCAAGTTTAATAAATCAGGGTTAAAGGAAAACTTACAAGAAACTGTACAAGGAGAAAAAACTTTTTCAACCACTTCTTCAACTATCCTAAATTTATACTAATTTTCCTACAGAGTTTTCCCTCGGTAATTCACTCTTATTCATATTTCACCCATAGAGGCATACAAACGAGAAAGGGACAAGAAAAAACCTCTGAAACTCGCAAGTTTTTTAGATTGGCATAAATGCTTCTAAAAACTGTACCCCAGACGACATTAAATTTCTTTCGCTCACAGGGGATTAATTTTTTTGCTGCTTCAAAAAAAGGTTTGATTATATTAATTTGGTGCTCCGAGAAAAACGAAAAATAAAAGCACAATTTTATCATCTATGTAACGCAGCTATAATCCAATAAATTATTTATTTGATTTCAGGTTTTCTTAACACTAACACTGATGCCAATCAAAAGTCACCTTCGAACTATGGTCTTATGGATCAAATAGCTGCGCTACACTGGTTACAAGAGAATGTAGCTTTTTTTGGTGGTGATCCAACAAATGTTACCCTAGTTGGTCATGGCACTGGTGCATCCTGCGTGAATTTTCTCATGTCTTCTACTGCAGTTCCTGAAGGTAAGAGTACAGATCGACTGAATCTGAATTTTTTTTTTTTGCTTTTCTCTGAAAAGACCATTAATTCTTTCATTACAGGGTTGCTCTTCCATCGAGTCATTCTGATGAGTGGCTCTTCACTTAGTCCTTGGGCTCTGGTGAAGGAACCATCAACGTATGCTCGACAAGTAGCCCAGTCTGTCAATTGCTCCTTTCAACTACCTCATCAAATATTGTTGAAATGTTTACGTGATCGTCCTCTGCAAGCATTGTTGAACATTTCTGTTCAGGTATCCGAATTCAATACTGCATTTGGACCCAACATTGATGGTGTTGTCATCGATATTGTGTTGTCAGATAAAATGAAAATGTCAAACCAAGACCAAGGTAAGGAAAATTTAAACAAACGAAAAACTCGGAATTATTTCATCGTTTAGTAATAACTGAGTAAGAGAAAGTAGTCCCAAGGCATCTATGAGATGATAAAATTTCTACATTGGTTATGTTTCAATGTAGATAAATATTTGAGCTCTCGACCTCCAACAATTTGGATGATAATGAAAGGAGACAAAAAGTATAGTTTTAAAATTGGTGAGACAAAATTCATGTTAAAAAAAAAATGAAAGTCTAATGACGTAAGTTCCTGGAAAAAATAACAAAAAATACCAGTTACCTTCAATAGGAAAATAAAAAACTACTGTTGAAACCAAATATTAGAAATCAATAGAATTTGAATTCTTCACCAGGAAGAAGTTGTTATCAGATAAATCAGTTGTCAATATAAGTTCATAAGAAAATGTCAAAAAAGTCTTTTTCGATCTCATCCTCAGCCAAAAATATGTTCAGTCATAGAGCTCAGTTGAATTTGTTCCAGAATCATTGCTGAATAGATTCAACATTGGAGAAAAAATTCAGAAATGTATTCCCCATGAATGTGAAAGGACGACTGTACTAAATAAGAGGGGGAAACTTCTTTTCTTTCTGTAGCAGGTACCATCATTGTTTTTAAATAATTTTGATAAACATTAAAGTTCATACCCATAGTTTGAAATAAATATACAAGTTAGAGCAGTATTTTACATTCTCTCCCTCCAAATCTTTAAATAATTATTTTCACTCAGAATGACCAGACGAGCTACATCATTCATCTAGTGGATAAAAGATGATACTCAACTATTTAAAACAATGACTTATTAAGTGTTAAAGAAATGGAACTTAGTTCATGAAAACAAAAAGAATTTCTCTCTAGGAGGTTGACAGGGTTTAAAGACTTAATCATTTTTCAAAGGATCGCATTCATCCATCATACTCGGGATATTTTCAACTAGATGTATTACATATTAGAAGAGAGGTCTTCGATCTTCTAGGATTCAAGAGCCAAATTTCATTATTGTGATGCACCCATAAACTACAACAAAAATTTTTTACACTGATTTATTCACACAAACCATTAAATTTTTAATAGAATTGAATTAGGAAAGAACATAACTCGACCAGACAATTATTTACCTCCCCAATGTTCATTTGATAAAAAAGAAACAGTTTGGTATTTTCTATAAAAACAAATTTCTACATTCAATTCCCAGGCTATAAAAAATCCTCTCAGCCGACACAGGTTGAAAACCCTGTATGAACAGGTGGTAAGAGTAGTTTCCTGAGGGGTTGGTTGCTGCTGATACAACCCCTCTCTCCAGTTTGACTTGTTTGGAGATTTATTTTGATTATCTCTGACCTTGTCTAATTCCGAGAGCAATTCTTTTTTCTTTTGTTTGTCTCTTATCATTCTTTCAGCATAGAATCAACAGGTTATTTTGCAAGTCTTGGAATTTTCTCCCTATTTGGGTGAAAACAATAGTCTTCTTACCAGTTCGGCTTTTTATATTTAGGTCTAGATTTAGACTTCCCTGGTAGCATTATGCCAGGACTATTTCTTCTAGTATTGGAGTTTCTACAATCGTCAGATCTGGAGTTTCTTTCTCTCCAATTCCTGTATTTCAAACAGCTGTTTAGATTTCCATTATAATTGCTGCTGTTTTTACTATTTTTATTTTTGTTCTCCATTTTCAATGCAGCAATTTTGGCTCTCAATTCTGCTATTTCAGTTTTTTCAGCTGATATAGTACTAACTACTGTTTTACCTGAGTATTCTAGTGCTTGTTCAGTTGCTTTGGCCAAATTTATCAAAGTTTCATCACTGGTAGCATTTGTCAAATTTATAGCTCTAAGTGACTGCACAACTGATGTTGGTAGTTGGCAGAATTGGACAGCAATAATTAATGATGATAAATGGTTATCACCTTTTTTCATTAGTTCAGCCATGAATACATCTCCAATAAACATGCCTCTTACCAGTTCTCAAATTTCCTCTCCTGATGTAATGCAAAATGCTGTCCTTATTTTTTCTTTGAACCATCTATACAACTTCTACTTCTGTAGGACATTCCATAATGTCTGAACAAGTTTTTATTATTTTTGCAGGCATATTTCCGCATAATTGTCTGTATCTATGTTCTCAAGGAGTTTCCTCAAGTTAGAAACAGCTGGTCAGTTGTATGAACCAGGTTTCTATATCTTTTGGGAGAAACTCTGGGAGTTGAATTTGTTTCTTATATGTATTTTGGCATTTTCATCAACATTCCTTTTGTCATATTCTAATATAGCTTTTGCTACTATTTCTTCCATATACTGATCGAATAATTCTTTTTCTAATTTGGCTTATTTTTCAGCAACTAATCTCAATTCTTTTTCCTCTGGATTTTCATTTATATTTCCAGGTACTTGTTTTCTTAATTTCATTTTAGCATTATTGTCTTTATTAATTTGCTGTTTCTCAATTTTTGGAAATCCTGCTTATCAAATTTTTTATACAGACAAAAGTATTTTCAGAATTTATTATTTCCTATCAGAAGGTATTATCTGTGTTTGACTGAGATGTCATAGAAGTTCATTGACCCATCTATATTTGGAATAACATTTATTTGAATATGGGGTAAATTTACTACTTAGGTCTGTTAGACTGAAGATTTTGAAGTCACACCAGCTATTTCTAGCTAATGTAAAAGTCGCCTCTTAACCACACTTATCAACATAGCAATTTCTTGCTTGACAAGTGTTTTCACACCAAAAACCACTGCAGTTTCAATCGTGGTCACCACTGTAACTCTTTAGTGTACGTAGCTGTACCCACACTCAGTTCAAGGAACCAATTAAGTGGTTTGCATGTAGGGTGACCAAATCATTTCTCAGTAACAGTATCCAGCCAGTTTAGTGCCTAACCATATATAAAGCGTACATGGGTACTGAGGCAACGAGGGAAATGTCCCCACAAAGGTAAAAAAAAAAGTTTTTATAAAATATAATAATAATTAATAATTTTACATTTCTTAAATGGAAAAATTTTCATACCCTCTTAACCCCTCACTTCATGGAAAATGACTAAAGCCTTTTTTTTGGAATCAAATAATGAAATTAAATTAATAATTTTATTTTAGAAAAAACAAAAAACAGTGATAGTAGTCCAGCTGTGGAAGAAAGTGATCGAGCCCTGCGAGAAAATCAACTGAAAAGAGTGCATGCGCTCAACAATACTGTTTTGTATCGAATTGAAATTCGCTAATTTTTGTTCAGTCCAAAGAGCATTAAAAAACATTTTTTGGTTGGTTGTTGCAAAAAAACATAGGTATGCATATTGTATGAGAAATATTTCGACATATTTTGGCATTTCAAAAAGAGAACACTAGGTGTGTTTCACCAAATGGCAAAAAAATAAAAATTTTCTTTAATGTAGCATATTCTAATTTTTTGGAAACAACTTTCATTCCTATTCTAATATTTTGCATAATACGTTACACTTTATTTAAAACTACCAAATCGATTTTTTCCGCATAAGCCAAAAATACAAATTCTCTGCAAAATATACAAGAGAACAAACAAAAAGGAAAAGAATAGGTACGAGTTTGAATTTTATGTTATGCGATAAAATAATACAGATATCGTATTTTTACGATGCAACTTACTCACCCATAGATGGAAGAGAAAACAAAATTGAAAGGATAGCAGCGATGGAATGAAAATCGAACAAAAATAGTAAACCCTTCAGTGATATGGAAAATAATATAAGCGAATTATTTTAAAGTGGTACAATAATGGTAATTGCCTTCGAATTTGATCGTATTTTTTTGTCACGAATCCGAAAAGATGGGAAAAAAAAGGAAAAAAATCATCAATTTTTGTCATCGAAAAGGTGAAGGATGTAGGTGCAACTTTGCCGTTTTTTATTCGACAAAATTTCATAAAATCGTAATCCGACAGCTAAAGAGGATTTATTTTGGAAAAGTTCGTTTTTTAAAGGTGTGTGTGTTTATTTTTTATTTTTTCATTTTTCTCGAGCAATAGACTACATACACCCATTCGAAAAGAGAACCTTAAGACTCTTGGATTTGTTTATTTTACGACAGATAATGAGTAGAATTTCAAATTTAACACGAAATGTGTGTGTAAGTCACTATTACCTACGTGAGGATCATCAGTATAGCCTACATAAAATCGTAAAATATTCTGAGAATAAGTTTTTGAAATTGAAAAATACCTTTTCAAATGCAATAAAATACTACTTTCGCGAAAAACCGAAGAGCTTGTGGTTTATTTTCCCAATGAAATTTTAATAAAAACTTGTTGATAAGAGCCCGGAAGAAGTCAGCACTATCTAAAGTTTAGTTAATACACGTCGAAATAAGATAAATATTTCCTTATAAACATGGGTTTGCAAAGCATTTGTTTCGAGATGCAAAGGCTTTCAATTAAAAATTTTCCATAGGTAGTAAAATTAACCGAGGAAATTCATAAAAATTTTAAAACTTAATTTTTGACAATAGAATCTTGTCGTACTGACCGAGGTCATTAAAAAAAAGGTTCTCTTCGACAATGTAAATCTTCAATACCTAAGGAGTTGCACACAACATATCTTACTACATGATGAGTTGCATACTACAACTCCAGTAAGGCGATAAATTAAATGTATTAAACTGCGTAAGAATTAAAAATAGAAAGTTAGTCAAGAGAACATTTTGTGATACGAGTAATTCCATCATCAGAAATTGAATTGAATTTTTTAAATTTCCTCAGTTGATTTTTCTATGAAAAATTGAATACTTCGAGAGCCTGAAACTCGAAATAAGAGATTTCTGAACTCACGTTCTTGTGAAACTTTTTTTCTTCTTTTGATGGCACTAACTAAATTTTAGATAGGGCCCACCTCTCCAGGAATACCCTATATTGATACCGATGTACTTTTATTGAGTTTTCCTTATATTTGGTCTTGATACGGATATATACATGTATACACATACATATCGATCCGAAATTATTTTGTTATAATATAATTAAAAAACATTAAAATTACTTACATTTTAAAGTTGAATAACTATATTACCCAACAAATTTTTTGATAATGTTCATCTTTTCATTCCACTCATTCCTCAACCACACGGAGTTCAAAAGAGAGGAAAAGTTTGACTTTTCATATTTTTAACCGACTTCGAAAAAAAAAGAAAAAAAAGAGATTATCAATTCGATCTGTATAAATACATTCTTCTTTTCTTTTTTTTTTTATTGTTTGTTCCAGCATAATTTCTCAACTGGGAACCGGTTTTGATGAACTTTTTCTTAAATGATAGAGGATGATCCCATGGTAGTCCCATTAAATTTGTTTTTGAATTGATGAGGTAGTTTTGGAGTTATCATTAGATAAATAATATTGCTGCTCACGCTAGAAATGAAAATCATTAAAAAAATTTAACCCACTAAAAAAAACAATAAAAAATGAAAAATAAATTATTTTAAAATTTCTCCAATAAGATTTAGGTCTAGAGACAGAAAATATTGAATTCTGCGCTCTTTTCCTTCATCAAGTAGGCTTTATATTTACGTCAGTTCCTTCCAATTTTATGTCAAAGCTTTTTAATTAATGCAGACTTCAATAATTTCCAGTCCCTAGACCTGGATCTTACTGAAAAAATTTTTAAAGAATTATTTTTCACTTTTTAGTGCATTTTTCATTTATTGTGTAGAATTTTAAATATTTCAAAAAATATGTATTTTGGAACTGAATTCAAATTTGATGTTCATTTTTTCCTTCAACCTATTCTTTGACACACACAGGGCTCTAAAAAGGAAAAATTTCAAAATTTCAAATTTTATTTTGTAATATGTCAGAAAATATGTGTTCTAGAGTACTGAATTCGAATTTGATATTAAAATAATGGTAGGTATATAAGGGGATGTAAACTATCTGTATCTACACGAACACTTCCATTTGCAATGGCGTAACTACAGGGAGTCATTACTGCTTTTAAATATGCAGGTTGATTGAATCCCATGTCACCAGACCTATAGAATAGAGATGTGTCGGTTGACCGAGAACTAATTCATTTGAACTAATCTTTTGAAAGACCTAAATGAACGAGACCGAAAGATGATAATGAACTAGTTCATTTTGAACTAAAAGATATTATCAAATCAAAGTTATATTGTATAGACATACAAGCTAGTTCACTCTTATACGTCACAGCATTGTAGTTAATCACTGGATGGGTGAAATTTCTTATCAATCACCAAAAAACGAAACGAAATAGTAAGCATTTTTGGGGAATGGAATGACTTCTTTTATACGCAAATATATCTATATATAAGAATTATATATAGATATACTCGATTGTAAAAGAAGTCATTTCATTCCCTGAAAGGCTTTCTATGTCTGAAATTAACTATGTATAGAAAATGTATACGAATCAGCTCTCCACATGAAATAATACATACTCAAAGGTTTGATTCATGCAGCTCATTTCGTTCATTTTGAACTAGTTCATTCAGAAGACCGAGACCTGTTGAACTAAATCCACCAAATGAACTAAAACGCGCATCTCTACTATAGAATTGATGACCTTAATGTGATTTGTTTCACCTAACCACGCACAACAGTTCACACACTCCCCCCAGGATGGAAAACGCTACAGAAGTTTGTCTGTGTTTTCCTGCTAGCTCCTACTCTGTATATGCTGTCCTCTGTATGCATTGCGTAATACTTGCATCATGTGTTACAAGTATAATGGAGGAGTGGTGTGGGGATGTAAACTATCTTTACACATATTTCCAACGGCAGTGACATAGCTGCAGGAAGTGTGACTTCTTTTTAACATGTAGGTCGTTGGTTCAAATCCCCATGCTGGCAGACCTACAGTATACATTTGTAGAAGTTAGGTATCACATCAATTGTTCTATACTGCGTGTATACCATTGTGGCATAACCTACCAGTTTTCTCCTGCTCCACTATCCTTCCTTCTGTCATAACTACAATAAAAAATATCATAAAGAAAACATAAACAAAAAGAGAAAAACAAGTTTTCTGAAATTTCTTTCCCATCATCGGAACACATCATTCACACTAAATTCAAATACAGTATATGCACCTATATTCAAAGATTTTTCTATTACACATCATTTTCAACAAAAACAAACAATTTGAATGATTATCATTTATTGGACTGAAGTCAGTCACATTTTGGACCAGGAAGAAAAAGAAATTGTTACTTTAACATAACAGATCATTTCAGTAATTCAGTCCAGTTAAGATGTGTATAATTGACATTTCAAAACCTCAAAAATACAAGCATTTTGCTATCTTTAGAAGAAAGTGAAAAAATATAATGTTTGCTCTTTTTTTTCCATTTTTTTTTTCTCGACAAGACCTCACAGACGAGGCGAATTCATAATAATTTTATATTTTATTTAAAACGTCTTCTATGCATAGACATCTTAAGGTGCTATCACCTCTTCTATGCCACATTTCCTTTGGCAACATTTTCAATCGATTCAGTTGGAAGAAAAATTGGAAACGTTTTTTCGTTTTATTTTTCATGAAATATACGTGTTTCGAGGTAATGCGAGTACTTACGATTGACATGTCGATGGAAAAACCGCTTACAGCAATGCAAATTGAAAGAATGACGTGTGGAAGTAACAAAATTCTGGTGAGGAGAGTGAATGAAGGTTGTTTTTTTCACTCTCTATTCGGCAGATACATGGTGGTATATGATAGTTCATCACTGAACATTTCTAAGATGGTACATTCCGGCTGACAAACATTGCAACAAAGCAAACGTGAAATGAAAGATGTATGACGGTGCAGATTATTGAAATGGAACGTATAATATGGGGCAAAAACTTCGTCTTTAAGTACTCTGAAAACATAGAAAAGAGAGGGAAAAAAAACCATCCAGTCATAAAAAATTTTTATAATGTATACTGAAACCAATGATCTCTTTTTTTGAGCTCACTTGGTTTCATTTCATTTTTGAAATTTATTCTTACGAGATTCGAATTGGTAACTGAAAATTTTTTTCAACTCCAACATCAAAACATGATATAACTTTTTAGAGGAAAACTTTATTCGGAAATTAAATAGCCTAAAGGAAAATGAGCTAAGTATATAATAAAAGACACTGGATACAATGGATCACTGATAAATTTTCAAAGACAGTTAGTCATAAGACACAGCACAGTCATCATAGCATTACATTAGTTTTGTTCGATATGGTAAAAAATAGCTCCACCTTAAGTTTTGGGGCCGGACAAGCTCTATTAAAAGTAAGTTCTTAATTCTGATCCACAGCAGTTTTAGTATTGTGCAATTCCTGCGAAGGAGAAAATTCAAATGAAAAATGTTTTCCTCCTTTATCTTCACACGTTCTCTGCATTTTCAAAATGAAACATTAATTCAAAAATTAAAAAGTTATGTACTCAATGAATTCATTTCCTATACCCGACATGTATAATTCATTTTGGTGGACATTGATCACCCAAATATATAGCTTTTATTTTATTAAGTGACACCGCGTCTACATTTCTGTAACAGTTTTAAAATATTTTTTTGAAACAATGTACTCATTAAGATGTTAAGAATAGATATGAATACTCACCTGAATAATAGTAAAAAAAGATTTTTTAACTGCTTTTAGTGTGTAATTGCAAGTCAGACAAGATTGCTAATAAGGCAAAACAGGCTATTCAATAATAATTTGAAGACGTTCAACTCATTTCTCGAGCAATGATTCGTGATTTGTGATATCAATCAAAACTTGTGTTTTTTGCCAAAATCTTGTATTATAACAACAAATACTTTTCAAACAATCTATGGTCACACTTCTCTGTTTTTTATCAATTGATAATTTTATTTACGAAATTCAAATTATCAACCTTTTTCAAAATTGATAGGTACTCTCTCGAAATTTTCATGATCGCACTCCATTCCTGATAAGCTGTTTCGCAGGTCATTTAAACCATATAGACATGTAATATACTATGCCTAGTTTACATTATAACTGTAGAAATCCACATAAAAGTGGAGAATCTTGCCCGTTCCTCCCATAGCATAGTGTATGTAGCTGCATAATTACAACATATGTTTTGGAAGTATGTGAAATGTGATAGTCCCTGGTTTGAAATTCAAACTCTTTACACTGGCAATACCCCATATGATGAAGAGGTGTAAATGGAGCTACCTCTCAACATGCAACACAACTACCAGGTCAATCACATGCTACCCTTGCATGCTGGAGTTCAGGGTCAAGTGGTCACATCAACAACAGTCGAAGTGTGATGAGGATGTTTGTGTGGCTCCTCACTTCATACTTTCTACAAACAACCTCATGCTGGTTGATCAGTCTTTGCTTCAGACTGTCAGTACTGGGAGGGAATCATGTGGTAACTTACAAAACAAGAGGATTTTGCCTGTTCCTCCAATAGTGTCCGTTGCCTCATGGTCATGGCTTAGGTTTTGTTCAAGTCCTAAAACTGAGAGACTCTATAATAATCACTGATGGCTTCTCTCAAAGACCGAGAGTAGCCTAACCAGTGGTCAAATCTCATTAAATACCAAATAAGAAAAAACATTTTGCTAGGGAGCACAACCCCAGTTGACAGCACAAAACAATTTGAATTTCTATTAGTCCTATCCAAGTAGCTGCAAGCAAACTAGCCTATAGTCTGGACCAAATAAAAGCAATGTGATATAATCAAAGCCGATGGCTTAGGAGGGAAAGCAAAAGTAAAGATTCACACTGTTCAACAAAGAAAAGATGCATCCAAAACTGTTGTTTACTCAAATGATTTTGCGCTTCTACAGCTATGAAATTTGAGCATTTCTCTCCAGGTGTCAAAATAAAGAAGTGTCCTCACTCTCTAAGGACTACTATTGTTTACATGTTGGATGATATTACAAATTTGACCGATAAAGAAAAAAACCTTGCCTGCATACGACAGACTTTTGGTCTTAATTCTCTTCAATAAGATAGAACATTTTTAGACATACCAAATTAAAGAGGAGACTCCAAGAAATAAAATGAGATCAAGAACAAGTTTAAGCCCTTAGAAGCCAAGAAAACTTGATAAGATGAAATTTTTTATCAATTTGTGAATTTGATGCTAAAGACAACTAATGATAAGGCTCAAAAACATAAAATTTGTGAAAATAAGTTAGAAAATAAATATGTGTGGAATACCTTGTTGTGAGAGATATTCACAAGTATAAAGTTTTCTACAGGTTTGTGTATTCTGCCACTTCATACATTGTAAGTATGGGAGAGCCAAATTCTTGGCAAACACTGGCAATTTTGTAGCCAGTTTTGAGAGTTTATATACCGGATTTGGTACACACACACAGACACACATACATACATATACGTATGGTATTATGTCATAAGTTACGTCATTTCTTGCCTCTGTTGGGATGATAAGAAATGACGCAATGCGTTTGGTGCTAGTCCGTGACATCACTGAGATTGTTATCGGGTAATTGATCACAGCCTGTGCAATGTATCTTACCTGTATGTACGTACAGATACAAACATACAAGTGTATATGTGTATAACATCTTAGAGACAAATATATGCCAGCCTTTGGGTGGCGTCTGTTGTTGAAGGATGCGAACCCCTAATACATCATACGAGTATAGTCCCAGAAATAGGTATCACGGACAATTTATTCTTCTTCCTCAATTTCTCAGCTTTTAACTACTCGAACTTCTTTTTCTTGGTCCCATTTTGTTCTTAGGAGTTTCCTTCTAATTTGATGAATCAAACAAGAATTTAATTTAGCTTTGAAAAAAATTACAACCAGAAATTTTACAACTGCCCTGGCCATACATTGAATCTTACCAGCTAAATGAATAATGTCACACCGTGCAAGTTGAGTTTTTATTTATATCTGAATGAGCACACTTCTCAATCCAAACACCTGCTATTTTTCTGACACAACATTGTTCTTATTTGGTACACAAAATATTATAATTTGACACCTATTTGGCACACTAGTGTCACTCACTGATAAAACTTGAAACTGAGATAGTTTTTTCAGTGATAGAGAAAAGTATTTTCTCAATACTAATGATACTACACCATGGTTTAGATGACTTTTTACAGTTAACGATTGGAAATAAAATTAATAACACCAATCTTTTACTCAAAACAAACAGAAAAAGTATTAATCGAGAATTTATCCAGCACTGGGTTAAATGCATTTATATTCACTCCCCCATTTTCACAGCTTCAGAAAATGACCGCCAGATGAATGTCAGCAACTTTGATGACAAATCACAATAGTATTAATGACCATCCACGCTATACAGTCATTTTGGAGATCTTATCAGACTCTCTTTGTATGAAGTTGTTTCTTGGATTAGCACTGTTAAGAGTAACCTTGCCTGAAGGGAAAGCACAGGAATCAAAATGAAAGAAAAAAACCAGTTTTTTCCAACATTCCATGGTTGGAATACCACATTTTACCGTAGAGTAAAAATATATATTTATACAAACATAATTGATATTGATAAATTGAAATATGCGAAAATATTCACCAATATACATTTATATAAACCTATACTTTATTTATTTACCTATTTATTTATTTTTCGTTCGTTATTTCCCCAATGTCTCACCCTCTCGTCACCATGTGCCTTTATCATTTACATTATAGATGCATTTTTTGCTCATTTTTCATCCTTCTCCTTCTATTAACTCTCATCTTCAGTATATGGCCGTAATTTTTTGTTATTATTTTGTTGTGTTTTTAGTTTTTGTTTTGTTTTGTTTCCCAGATACAACGCATATTACTGGCGAAACGGACACTAATGTAGATCCGGAATACACGAAAAGGCCTTTCGATGATATTCCTGTAAGCGAATACGCATCAACGATTTTGAATAACCGAGCCACAAAAGAGAAATTAATTTCGAAATATTCGCGATACGATATGATGACGGGCGTCGTGTCGGCAGATTCATTTTTCGCCTTCTCCAACCACGATATTCAATACGGAATCGAACCTGACAGACGGTCAAAAATTTTGAAAACGTTCGTCAAGCACACATACAGGTGATTTTTTTTTTTTTTTTTTCAAAACCTACCTTCATTAATTTTCAACACTATTTCAAAAATTTTCCTCTGACAAATGACGTCGAGTATGATGGTATTTATTTTCATTTTTAGTAGGTAGTTAAGCAACCTACACGGTAGACTAAATAGACGAACATAATATCGAAAAACCAGCCTAGGAGATACCCCTTCACCCGAAATTTCCAAAACGTGATCTAGAAACCTTCTTCGTCTTTCTTTTCCCTATTACCGATCTTCATCTTCATATGTGTTCGACAGCTAGAACAGCTACCTCAACTTTCAACTATAAATTTGATACTAAATACTGCAGTACGTAGGTACAGCAGAAAGTACCTCTTTTAGTCAATTTTCACGACTAAAAACCTCATTTACTTATTACTGGTATCCATAGTACCACGTGGTATACCAATAATGAGTTGTGCAAGACACCAAGTGTGTACTAGTTCGTGCTCATTAATTGATTTGTGAAAGAAAAATTTCATGTTAGAGTTAATTTTTGGGTATGAAAAGGTTCAATTGTTTACACCAGCGTGTTTCCAAAGTGTGGGTCGCAACCAACTAGTGCAGATCTGGACAACCTTTTCTCAGCCACGGACCACATTGAATTTTCAAAATGATTTCACAGGATGCAAAATAAATGTAAGCCTAGATGGGGCTGAAATTTTTACAAAAGATAGTTATTATATAGGAGCAGGCCTGAAAGAAGTTTGGTGCTCATCAGTATAGTAGGCTAGTTCTTGAGAAAACTGGAAACAAAAAATCTAAGGAAAAGTGGTTTGTGGGGATTCGCCCCACCATGAGGCTCGGCCTCAGCCGAAAGGCGATACGTCGATCGACTGATCGACGTATCATAATAATAAAATACAAACTCGCACATCGTCTGAATAGACGATGTGCGGTTGCCTAGAAAGCGGGCTACGTAATAATACGTAGCCACTCGCTTACACGTAGCTAGGCGCGGGTAACAAATACCCACGCCGCATCAGCTACGGTTGCCCAGCATTCGCTCTTCATAACGGCGTGTGCTTGCGTGGTCCCGATAAATGGTTGGCTGCCTGCCTTATAATAATTAAGGCAACGGACACGCACAAGTGGGATCTGGTGGAATCCCACAGTGGTGACCCCGACGTTCTACTACGGCGCTAGCAGCGCTTTGCCCATCTCTAGGCGCTAGTAGCGCTGGCGCTAGCAGCGCTTTTCGAGAGTGGAAGAAAATAAAAACAACTAAATTTGAAAGTGCAATTTTGCGATTTTGAATGTTTTCTTGAAAAATTATTTTTGGAGTCAGAAAATTTTAGTGGTTATAGGGAATTGCTGTTTAAGCATTTTTGCGAGCAATTCTGAAAATAGAAAGTCTGTTAGTGGGAAATTAACCCCCCCTGTTAAATATATTTGCCAGTCTCTTAGGATTCTGGAAAGGGAAATATCAGACTGGAGAACCAGGTTGGAAATCATCCTCCAACCCCTCCACCTTCAGCCAACCAACACACAACTACTGTGTCTACCTTTGAATCCGAAAAGAAGGTTAGGAGAAAACAGGCCCAATTATTGGAGACCCAAGTCTCACAAGAGGAGCTTACTATCCTCAAACTTCGAAGTGGTAAGGAAATTCAAACAGCAAACTTGTCCCCTGCTGTACCTTCAACTTCAAAAATAATGGTAGAACCACAAAACTTAGGTTCTGCCCCCATTTCTCTTGGTTCTGTATTTGAATCCATAGTTCTGCAAAATCAAAATACAACAATGCCTACACCAGTAGAAATTTCTCAGCAACAAGCTGCTGAGGCCCTTAAACTTCAACAAGAGGCTGAAGCTGAAGCTGAAAGATTGAGACTGGAAAATGAACAGTTACGACAACAACAACAACATCCAGGAGAGGCAAGAGCCCCTGGCAACCAGCAACCGATTAACATGGCACTGTTTGCACAATTCATGGAATTCATGAGCCTTCGTGAGCAGAATAGAGCTCCGACAGGTAATGGTGAACATAAAATAAAAATACGAGTACCAGAATTTCTCCCAAAGGAAATAGAAATCTGGTTAGCATTGCTGGAAGGCAAATTTAAAAAAGAAAAACTGCCTGACAATTTAAGGTATGAACACATCTGTGGAGACATGCCAGCAGAAATCATGAGAACAATACCCAATATCATGAACTGCCCAAATAACGTTGTTGACAAATACGACTGGTTCTGTAGAAAAATTCGAAATGTTTTTGGCAAGACCGATGATGAAGCCATCAACCAAGTCATGGGTGGCCTAAAGATGGGAGATGATAGACCATCTGTCTTTATGGCCAAATTAATCAAGACTGGTGGTAAAATGGTCACGCCAATGGTGATTGCCAACCAATTTTGCAAGCAATTACCAGCCAGTGTATCTCAACTCATCCATACACTAGGCGCTAATAGAGCAGACACTGAAGGAAAATTAGAATACTTGGCCAAGATAGCTGATGATGCAATCGCAGCGACTGCTAATAGAGCCTCCATTGCAACAGTATCATCAGAGGTTGGAACTAATGAAGAGCCGAGAGCACAATTAGCCCAGCTAAACAAAAATTTCCGTGATCTAAAAAATGAAAACAAAAATCTTCGAAAACATAACAACGGCTATGGCAATCAACAAAGCCGTAGAAACTATAACCCAAAAGGTCATGATGATAGAAACGAGAGACAATCTAGATCCAGAGATCCAAAGTCAAATCGTTCACAAAATAGGGGTAGGAGTCCCAAAGGAACTCCCCCTCGAAAAAGTAGCAAATCAAAAAGTCCCAACCGAAAACCTTACAATAAAAATTGGTGCTACTACCATAATCTGTTTGATGAAGCAGCTGCCAAGTGCGAACCAACTTGCGCATGGTGGCAGGTAAAAAAACCAGAGTCAAACTAAAACGAGGGGCCCTCTCAGCGGCTGATGTCCCCTCGGAAAAATACTCGCGCCGCCTGTTCATAAAGGACAGGACGACCAGGAGAAGGTACTTGGTGGATACAGGTGCAGACCTTAGTATCCTACCAGCTAGCAAAACACAAAAAGTACGAACTCCGAAATACTATCTCCGTGCAGCAAATGACCTGAACATTTCTGCTTACGGATTAGAGACCAGCGAAGTGAATATTGGTTTGAGACGTGACATGACGTGGTCCTTCACGATTGCGGACGTGCCAAATGCGATCCTTGGTGCTGATTTTCTAGCACATTTTGGCTTGTTGGTCGATTTGAAAAATTCTAAGCTTATCGACTCAACTACAGGATTATTTGTGGAGGGCAAATCGCTAATGTACAAAATTGACGAAGCGATTGATAGCTGCAGCAAACTTAATGAGAAATTAATGAAAATTTTCTCTGATTTCCCTGGCATAAACCAGCCATGTTTCAAACGAGACGCTCCTTATAAACATGATACAGTCCATATAATTGAAACCAAAGGACAACCATGTACTGCGAGAGCCAGGAGACTTGCTCCTGACAGGCTCAATGCAGCCAAAGAACTATATGATCAAATGATCAAGGAAGGAATAGTCCGACCATCAAATAGTTCGTGGAGCTCGCCGATTCATATGACAAAAAAGGCGAATGGTAAATGGCGAATTGTAGGGGATTATCGTGCCCTAAATGCCAAAACAATCCCTGATCGTTATCCAGTACCGAATATAATGGATTTTAACGTGAATATGAAGGGAAAGACATTGTTCACTAAAATGGACATAAATTGGGCATTCCATCAAATACCTATGGCCAAACAGGATATCCACAAAACCGCGGTTATCACCCCGTTCGGATTATTCGAATATCTTCGAATGCCATTTGGACTCCGTAATTCTGCGCAAACTTTCCAGCGATTTATCAATGGATTGTTAAGAGATCTACCATTTGCATATGCATATTTGGATGATATATGTGTATGCTCAGAAGGCGGTGAGGAGGAACACGAGATACATGTGAGAGCCGTATTACAGCGTATACACGCTGCCGGCCTCACTGTCAATCCTGCAAAGTGCGAATATGCACAAGCAAACATTGATTTTCTCGGGTACACAATCTCGACCGAAGGTATTTCTCCAACGAAGACCAGAGTGCAGTCAATATTAGACTTTCCCAAACCTAAAAATGTTGCAGACATGCGACGATTCTTGGGGATGGTGAATTTCTATCGCCGTTGCATGCCCAACGCAGCTGCTGAACAAAGCAAGCTATTTGCGTTGTGTACCACTAATAAAAAAAGGGATAAAACCCCTATACAGTGGGATACTGAGGCAGAAGAAGCCTTTGAAAATGTAAAGAAATTGCTAGCAAATGCAACATTATTGACTCACCCAGATGACAGTCTGCCGTTATGCATATCAACTGATGCTTCCGACTTCGCGATAGGTGCAACCCTGTACCAATTGAAAAATGACATAAATCAACCGCTCGCGTTCTTTTCTCGAAAGCTTTCTAAAGCTGAAAAAAACTACAGTACTTATGATAGGGAATTACTGGCAGTTTATGCTGCAATTAGGCATTTCAGACACCATGTAGAGGGTCGATCGTTCACGGTTTACACCGATCATCTTCCCATCACACACGCCTTCAAGCAGAAAACTGACCCCGTCTCTCCAAGACGATTAAGGCAGCTCGACCTGATAAGTCAATTCACTACAGACATAAGGCATGTCAAAGGGGAACTAAACATCCCTGCCGATTGTCTGAGTCGAGTAGAAGCTGTCTCCGCTCCAGCCCAGCTACCCTACGCTGATATAGCAAAAGATCAGCTAGTGGACTTGGAACTCGAGGAATATTTAACCAATGAGCAAACCAATATAAAGCTGAGGCAACGCAAAATTCCCGGTACAAACATCCTAATAACTTGTGATGTGAGTACAGGCAAGGAAAGGCCATTCCTGCCGAAACAATATCGTAAAATGGCGTTCGAAAGTGTGCACAATTTATCACACACTGGACCCAAAAGTACTGCCAATCTAGTTTCATCTAGATTTGTTTGGCCACGAGTGAAAGCCGACTGCAACCAATGGGCTAAGCAATGTCTGAATTGCCAACAGTCCAAGGTTGGAAGGCACACAAAGTCGCCACTCAAGAAATTCAAAAACACCGAGCGTTTCAAAACTATACACATCGATTTGGTTGGTCCATTACCACCATCTCGTGGGAACAGATACCTGCTGACTATGATTGATCGAATAACCAAATGGACTGAGGCAATCCCATTGACAGAAATGTCAGCCCCAACAGTGGTTGAACGACTCTATGATACTTGGATTGCCCGCTTTGGTGTACCAGAGGTTATTGTTACTGACCAAGGTCGCCAATTTGAAAGTTCGATTTTCAATGAACTTGCATCCAAGCTGGGTGCAAAACATGATCGCACTACAGCCTATCACCCTCAAGCTAATGGTATGATTGAGAGGTGGCATAGAGCTCTGAAGGCCTCCATTATGGCCGCAGATACAAAAAGATGGGTTGATATATTACCTACCATCTTATTAGGTTTACGATCCGCAGTACAGTCAGACACAGGATTTTCTGCTGCGCAACTTGCGCTCGGCGAAGAGCTACGCCTACCAGGTGACTTTTTCACCACATCCAAAGATGTGAGCCCAGAGCTCATGGTTCAGAACATCCGTGATGATGCAAATAGCGTCATTCAAAAGGCAGCTCGACATGGCCAGCCTAAAGTCTATGTGTCAAAGCATTTGGCCACCACAACACATGTGTGGGTGCGTGACGACAGACTGAAAGGTGCACTTGAAAAGCCATATGCCGGCCCATATCAGGTCATATCACGCGATGAGAAAAACTTCGTGATATTGATAGCAGGTGAACAAAAAACAGTCTCAATTGATAGACTTAAACCTGCATTCCTGATTTGTGACGATAAGGAAAGGTTAAACGCAACCATTAGACAGAGAGAACTTGAGATCAAACATAATGATCTGCCTTCTCAATTGCCTGATGAGACTAACTCTCAAAATAAGTTAGTTGAAACAAACGGACAGGTTAATAGTGATACAATAAATAAATCACTACACGAAAATAATTTACAACAAAATTCTGAACCTGATTCACAAGGGTTAGAACAGGTCACTCAGAAGTGTAATAAAACAAAAAAATCCGTCAAATTTAATGACGACGTTTTGGTTACCAAATACATTCCTGATGAGCCCATAATCCTACGAAAAAGAGGTAGGCCTAAAGGAAGTGTCAAAATTAAAAACATGCGTCCTACTCGAAAATCTGCTCGTATAGCACTGAGGGACTTGGAGAAAGAAAAATCTCCACAAACAATAGCGTCAAAATAACTCACAGGAATAATGCGAATGCTAAAACATAATGCAAAATTCTTATTGACAATAATCGTCAAGAAATAAACATCTTCGTCAAAATTACAACCGAAAATTGACGAGTAATTTTGTGGTTTGAAGTTATTTCCCTAAATGGTTAACTTCATATAAAAATCCCAAAATCATAATCAAAAATGTACGAATGATTTTGGTTGACACAACAATCACCTCCACAAAAGATTAATTATTGAGCAAAAGAGCTCCGATAGAAAATTGCAAAAACACTCTGAATAATAAGCAGGGATATCAAAAATAACTATCCAAGCGTCAATACAATTTTAAAAATAAATCAAAGTCGTAAAAATAAAATTTGATTTCCGCCTGACCCAGGGTTTGAACCCATCTCGCAAGTTCTCCCAATCAAATAACTGAGTGCGTAGAAATGCACTCGTAAAAAAAAATATAATAAATAAACGGAAACAAACGAACTCAAACGAGATTCCTACGAAAAAAGCCAGTGCTACGCACGTGCTAAACGACCTCCAAATTACGAAGAAGGTATAAAAAGGAATCTCCAATAACATATCCATGTGCTTGTGTGAGTAACAAAGTTCGTTGCCACGACAATTAAGACGTTTTTACCTGCACGCGTAATCTCACGCTCATAATGAGTAAATGCAGAATTCTATTGAATAACGACAAATCTTAACTTGACAATTTCTCATGAACTACAATACCGAAATACATCGAGTTTGGTATCATTTTTCTAGTTATGACAATACGCTTCCCTCTATGAATGTAAAACGAAAAGATTAGACGAGAGAAAAATCGACTAAAGTCAAACTATATGTACAAGGCTTCATTCGCTTTCGTACTTTCGTACTGACTGTGTCTTATAAATTCGTCTTATAAATTTTCGTGTCTATTTTTCTTTTGCCTGATCCGCACTTTGTTGTTTTTCTTAAACTTTCCTGTTTCTGTCATTCAACGTGACATCATCTACTGTTTCAATTAATTTTGAAACTATCTTCCCGATAATGTCTTCCGAAAATATTCCGTCGACTTCCGCTGACCCCAAACATGTTGAGTCTGATGCAGAACGCCTCTCCGATGAAATGAGGAGGCGATGCAATGTGGACCATGAGAGGGAGTTAGCTCTCCTGGAAGAAGAACTATTTGGTCCTTCTCCTCCAGCGAGCCCTGTTTGCGGAGTTATTGCCGAGGAAACCCCTCGACAAGCTGCGAACATACAACAGGTGGAGCAGCATTCCTTGGCATCCCCAATGGATGTTAGCCCCCCTGTTAACGAGGCTGTGGGATCCATTATCCCCCCTCCTATGCAGATGGTCATTCTACAACAGCCTATTGCTGAAGTTCAAAGACCGATTCCTGCAATTGTGGATAGGGAACCACCTCCTAGTGCTCTTCCTGTACCACAGGGTAATGTTGCTTACAGGCCTATCGCCCTAAACAACATGCACCCTCCTCCTCCATCCCGTGAAAATTCCCGGTACTCACCATATTCCCGCGGAAACTCACACCGCAGTCAAGGCAGAGCCCCTCGTCATAGAGGACAAAATAGTCGGCACAATTTCAATGCCCGACAAGCTGCTCGAACTAATCAATACAAAAGTATTGGGGCAGCCCTAGCCACAACCTTACGTGACTGGGAGAGGGAAAGGAACAATAGGAATTAGGTAGGATTTTAGGCGAAATCCCCCCAATAGCTGCGCAATTGTCATTTTTGTGGCGCAAAAATTGGGGGGGAGTGCTGTGGGGATTCGCCCCACCATGAGGCTCGGCCTCAGCCGAAAGGCGATACGTCGATCGACTGATCGACGTATCATAATAATAAAATACAAACTCGCACATCGTCTGAATAGACGATGTGCGGTTGCCTAGAAAGCGGGCTACGTAATAATACGTAGCCACTCGCTTACACGTAGCTAGGCGCGGGTAACAAATACCCACGCCGCATCAGCTACGGTTGCCCAGCATTCGCTCTTCATAACGGCGTGTGCTTGCGTGGTCCCGATAAATGGTTGGCTGCCTGCCTTATAATAATTAAGGCAACGGACACGCACAAGTGGGATCTGGTGGAATCCCACATGGTTTTTAGCAATAAAACATCGATATATCAATATTTTTGTTAAAGATATGGATAACTGTCGATAATTTTTTATTTCTTAACTTGAACTACCAATGAAATATCAATATACCTATAACTATTGATATAAATATCGAGCAAACTGGTTTTTCTAGCAAAGCATTGCTACGATAGCTTTTTTTTTTTTTTTTTTTTTTGGAAATGGCTCACTGGCTGCTTTGGAATACTCTACGAGCCGCATGCTGCCTGTAGGCCTCAGGTTGCTCAGAACAACACGAGTGAGTGGCGGCAGCTTGCTGATTTGTGAGGTACAAAAAAAATTAAATTTTTAATTGTAATTATACTTCAGTTTCTTCACCTCTTTCCTAAAATACCCACATAAGTACTATGTGAAATGTCAATTATTGTGTGAAAATCTTTGACTATAGAGTACTGGACTGGTACAAAACGATGATTTTTGGTAAGAAATGCCGGCGCTAGACACGCAACCACTACGTACCTTCTGACATACCTTACACTAGGTTTATGTACGCTATCCTCATTAATTTGAAGAATGACTTTACCAAATGTATTTTAAATTGGTGAAATCAAGCTAAACCTTAGGAACACGCAGAAGGTACTCCAGGGTTGCCTACTTTTACACCGGTAAGTCTTGACATTAAAAAGCACATTAGTCTTATGGAGCTTTACTGGTCCAGTATTATACATACGTATAGTCAAAGGTGAAAATAGTAAATGAACCGAACAGAATTATAGTTTTCTTCAATTTTTTTAAAAAAGATTCGTTTCCATTACTGAGGACACCATATATGAACAGGCATTAAATATGATGTATCTAATGATGGGAAATATCAGTTCATATGACAATTTCTTGGACCATCTTCATTTCAGTGATCATTTTTTTATACACTTTTATTCTACTCACTCAATTTGTTGAAGTACACCAGATGACCAACTTCAACGCTGCTTTCACATGTTGCGAAACACACACACATACACATATATCCATTTTTATCAGTTGTTTTTTCAATTTTTGTTTTGTTTTTATCTTGGAAAAAAAAGTGAGGAATTTTATTCTTTCTTTCGTTGTTATTTTCTTCTTCAAATTATAAAAGCGTACTTTCTAAAAACTCGTTTTTAACCTAACTTATTAGCTTTTCAATAATACGAAAATTAAATAGGTTATTATAATTTTGAATTAAAAACAAAACTCTAGCGCAGCAATACTTCGCTAGAAAACACAGTCTGCCAATTTTTATTTGAGAAATTTTAAAATTTTAAAAATAATAAAACTTAAATTAATGCGATGCAGGAAAAACATTCATAACTTTTTGCATTGTAAATAAGAAAGAGATACTTCAAGCAACATCGTTGACTCGCTTTTCATTTGCAATTTTTACCCAGTTTGTTTGCGACCTCATGGAAGGCTTAGGGGTGGAGACAGTGAAAATTTTCCGTTTCACAACAGAAGAAAACTAATGACCCCATATTCTCATTATACTCTAATTTTTTTTTCAATATATATGTACCTATGTGTGTGTGTGTGTGTGTGTTGCCTAAATTTTTGGTTCCTAGTTTTGAGAAAACTAAAAATGGAATACAGCTGAAATTTTCAGAAGGGTAGTCATATAGGACCAGATTTTGAAGAAATTTAGTGTTTATTGGCATAGTAGTTTCCGACAAAACTGGAAAACAAAAAATTCCTGGAAAATTTGTTTTTCCAAGATTTTGAAGAAACTACAGTTTTACGATGGGTTTTCCTTATGTTAGTGCAAGTCCGATAGGAGTTTGATGTTTATTTGTGGAGCAGTTACCGAGAAAACTGGAAAAGAAAATATTCCTAAAGAAAATTTTTGGTTCACGGATTTGAGAAAACTACGAACGGAATCGGGCTGAAATTTTCACGATAGACTGTCATTGTGTGGGTGCAAGTTTGGTAGATGTTTGGTACCTATTGGTTTAGTAGTTTCCGAAAAAATTGTAAAACGAAAGAGAAAAATTGCTGGAGAAAACCAAGTTGATTATTATGTGCTTGAAGTATCTTTCTTATTTACAGCGTAAAGTGTTACAAGCGTTTTCCCGGTATTACATAGATTTGGGTTTTATTCAATTTTTTGTTTTTTCATTTTTTTGTTTTAATTTTGTCAACGAAAATTAGCAAACTGTGTTTTCAAGAGAAGAATCACTGCGCTGGAGTTTTTTTAAATTTTGTTTTAAATTTTTCTTGGAAACTACTGAACCAATAGGCAATTTCCCTATCAGATCTCGTCCTATGCAAAGACTACTTTTCGTGAGAATTTCAGCTCTCTTTCTTTCGTAGTTTTTTCAAAACAGTGAATACCAAAATTTTTCCACATATTTTTTCTTTTTCAATATTTTTGGCAAACTACTGAACTAATAGAAACCAAACTTCTATCAGACTTGCATATGTACAACAATGATGTATCTTGAAAATTTCAGATTGTTCCTTTTTGTAGTTTGTTCAAAATCCTGGAAAAACCACTTTTCAAGGCACTTTTTGTTCTCCATTTTTCTCGATAACAACTAAACTAATAGACAACAAACTCCTATCAGATCTGTTCCTATATGAGAACCAGCTTTCGTGAAAATTTCGGCCGTATCCCTTTAGTAATTTTCTCAAAACCGTGAACCAAATAGTTCCTATCGCAATTTTTTCTATTCCAGTTTTCTCAGAAACTACTGAATGAATAGGCACCACACTTCTACCAAGCTTGCCTTCACATAATAACAATCTATCGGGAAAATTTCAGCACGATTTCTTTCGTAGTTTCTTCAAAATTCTTAAAAAACCATTAAACCAGAAATTTTTTATTCTCCAGTCTTCTAGAAAACTACCGAACCAATAGGCACCAAACATCTTTCAGATCTGGTCCTATACAAGGACTACCTTTAGTGGGAATCTCAGCAATATCCCTATCAAAGTTTTCTCAAAACTGTGAACCAAACATTTAGGCGAATCATACATACATATTTTACGTATAGCAAATCTAAGAATATAAAAAAATTAGGTCAAAAGGAGAAAATAGTTTCAGAAAATTTTAATCACTCCCAGCTCTAACTTCTTAATGAGGTCAGTCAATTTTAATACCCCCTTCGCAAGCAAATTGATCTTGTTATTGTTCTTGCTGAGCCAAGTCTTCGGGCCGAATACAAGAATGATAATTAGGCAAGTAATTCTTATATTTTTTCCATCAATAATTATATCTATATACAAAAATATATAGATATAACTTTATTAAGATAAGTAATTCTTGCGTCACAATTGATACTTAAGTATCGTTCTTGCATTCGGGCCTCAGTCTTAGTCTTAATCTTGCTCACGAGATTTTTACCCTTATTGATGGCCAAATTACAATCCAATAACAAAGGTATTATATGTATTAGGCAACATGAAATTCAAATTCCTTGTTTAACAATAAACGTAGACTTTCGTGATTCCTACAAAAAATGTACACAATTCAGCAGGTCCTACTGTGATGGTTTTAAAAACGTGTATGAAAAATCAATCATCCTATTATAAAATGCGCAGTGTTTTAACCCAAATGAATATGATCACGTCAAAATGAACGTTAAATACCGACGAAAATAAAATAAAATTTTACGCTAATTTTCAGGTACCATTTATCAGAAATACTGGCGACTATAGTCAACGAATACACCGAATGGGAACGTCCTATTCAACATCCTGTCAGTATTCGAGACGAAACATTAGAAGCCTTATCCGATGCCCAGTACGTTGGACCAGTCACTCAAACTGCAGATCTGCATGCGTCAGCCAGACGAAACAATTCTTACTTTTACGTTTTTGAATATCAAAGCAAATACAGTTACTACCAACAGGTAATTATACTAATTCTATCCACATCGTTATTAATGCCCCAAGAAAAAAAGTTAATCTAGTAGCGTGAAAATCTAGTCATAATATTCGCGGAATAATACAATTTCCAGATAATTTTCGGCATCCACCAGACGAAACTTCTGGAATATACCTCGTAGTTAGTTATAATAACATTTGCGATATTAAGGAAATTTAATAAGCAGGCAAGGACTGATAATCGCAAAAAGTTTTGTTTCGTTTAAAACATAAATTCTCAAGTATCACTTCACAATGTGGATTCCATCCTACTCATCAACGATAGCAATAAAAATCCGAAAAAATTACAACCGGATTGAAAGAACTATCAAAATTTAGGTTTCTACATAGCTCCTGGTATCTTCAGGGTATGCAATATGCACGTTATGTATGTACCGCACTACACGTAATTGTAGCTTAAGGTAGCCTAATTATTGTAAGTTTGACTACTAGAAACCATCGAAAGTTTGAAATTTAATGGTTTTGGATTTTCTGAAAGGATAGAAACTACATAGGCTAACAGTGGTTTTACTTGGAATAAATAGAACCAAATTCTAAGAGGATATTTTTTGAAAAGAGTAAGAGCATCGAGAGCAGATTTCTCAAAAAGATCGAAGATTCACCTGTGACGGTCGTGATATTTGACAGTTTCTGTTCTTTACAACAATTTAAAATTCACGATATGGGCTCACGTTTTCCTTCGTGAAAAAAAATCTATAAAATGCCATTTATTTGGCAAAATTCTACCCGCCACACCAGAAACTAAAAAATTTACATTTTCCATACTTTTTACTGACGTTTATCGGGTATAGAAAAAAATAGAATAAAAAGTGAAAAAAAAATTCAAAAAATCCCATTTTATGATTCACATCTCTCCGCACTTCTCGTAGTACGAAGCGCACAACAATCCACCTAAAAACTTCCCTAAAAAATTTTACGCCATTGTTTATCCGCGGAAATACTGGAAAACTATTACCAACTCGATATTATTTGCACGAAAATGATGTTCGGGCGCAAAATAAAATACGATCGTCGATAAAACTACAGGAAAATGCAATTCCAGCATGAGGAAACTTTCTCTCAGTTTTGAAATAACACATACGCCTTAAAAATCATCGAGAAATATACGTAGAACCATGAATAGGAAAAGAGAGAGAGAGAAAAGAGAAAGAAAGAGAGAAAAGTGTTATCGCTGGGGCAATAATCTTTATATGCAGTATCGTATAATAAAATCCAATATATATGTATACGATCTCATATATGCCGGGTAACAGGTAAAATACATATCGTGTATACTATAAATATAATAATATGTAGTTTTTATACACATTTATATTTGGAGTGTTCGGTAGCACCTGAAAATTCATTGAACACAGTGACATAGAGGAAAAAGAAAAATTTCAGTTATGTGGATAGACAGAAAATATTCGTACTGTATTGGTATGGATTTTTTAGTACCTAGTACATAAAAGCCTTGAAACTGGAGGGAATAATTTTGACTATTTAAAGGAAGTAGTCGAAAACTAACTTGTGCTTTTGTGCAGCTTATACCAGGCAAACAAATTTACCTGAAAACTAAAGCAAATTTTTTGGAAAAAAGAAAACTATATCATTCTTCAAACTTATTTCTATCTGTGAAAATGATAGCATATCCTCCTGAGGCATTATTTCCGAAGTGTATACGATTTTTCCGTCTCTAACACCACGTACGAATATCTCTCTCTCTCTCTCTCTCTCTCTCTCTTTCTTTCTCTCTAAAATCTGATTGAGTAGCCTTAATTTCTCAAAAAACATTACTTCTATCAACATCTTCACTAATCCGTTCCCTCGCTCAGTTCAACGTCCTCCCAAACATTTTCCTCATTTACAGGGTGGCAAAACTTACTTCACACTAATTTTTAATATTCTAAGTAAAAGACACTGCTATACTCAAGTGTTTGAGGTTGCTATAATTCTGCTCGAGGATGTAATTAAAAAACTTTGGCGCAGCAACAGCTTCGCTAAAAGAAGTAGATTTTAAATTTTCTGAAAATTAAAAGGGTTGTACAGTCAGTTCTCAGAACTGAAGACTCAAAAAACTGAGGGGTTTAATAATAATCGAAAGTTGTCGCACTTAACCATCACTCAAAAATACCGATGCGAGGAACTCGAGCGTCCCCTTGGGGAGGTTCAAATGGTGGCGCAAATCAGTTGTTGACGTTTATCCTGCTTAATTTTCATCTGAGTGATAAATTGTGGAAACAAAATTGAAAAAAGACTAAGAGATTGCTAAAAAATGGTTCTTCCCATTTTTGCCAGGCGCATGGGCACTTTTTGTATGAATACCGTTAAAATACCCGTTTAACACGGTAATCATATGCTGTGTAATGCAACTATACTTGCATAGTATACGATTTCAGTTCTTCAATCTTAATTTTATTCAAAATATAAAGACAGATAGTGAAGTTAAATTCTTCCCTTAACGAGATTTCAGCAACAGCTCCCCAATTGATCTTTCATTACATTGGGTATAAGTACTGAACAAAATACCATTTAGTATATACTAGTAGTCTAATGTTATTTCAGACACTGTTCTTGTTAACATTTCGTGACAAAAAAAAACAAACCAATAGTAAATAAGTTTACGTTAAAAACGAATTTTTAAAAGATAAGCTTCTAATTTTTTTTAGCTTTAGCTTCATGCAAAATAAATATTATGCGGAAGGTTGGCTGCAGTATTTTGTATATATTAAAATCGTAGTAGTGAGTAGAATAAAAGTTTATAAAGAAGGACAAGCTAGTATGCAAGTCTGAACACTTTTGAGAGACCATATTAATACAAATAGTAACCACTTACTGACTATTTCTGCGATTACTGATAGAACGCGAGTTACCTATTTTGTATTATTCTCAGCTATTGATATCGTTATTATTTTATCATTGTAGTTCAAAATAAGAAGCTAATAATCAATTTCATCACACGCGCCATTTAAGGAATACTAATACAAATGGAAACAGCCGTTGTGAGAAAAAAGACAACCGTCTAAATCCCACTTGGGACTACGGCTTACGAGGCTGGTGCAGCAATACTTCGTTAGAAAATCCAGTTCGACAATTTTCACCTACAATTTAAAACAAACAAAAAAATAAAATAAAATAAAATAAAACCTAAATTAACGCAATGCAGAAACGACACTTGTAGCCCCTACACCGTAAATATGAAAAAAATACTTCAAGCAACACAGGAGACTTGCTTTTTTCCAGCGATTTTTTATTCTAATTTTACATTTTTCTCGGAAACTACTCAACCATTAGGCAACAAAATCTCATCAGACCTGTTTCTATATAGGAACTACCTTTCTTGAGATTTCAGCCCTATCCTTTTTGTATTTTTTTCCAAATCGTAAATTAAAAATTTATGCGATACATATACATATTAATACATAAATAAAATTACTTATATATTCATATGTAGAAAAATAAATAAAAATCAAGTTAATATGGGAATATGGCGTCGTTAGTTTTCTTCAGTCGTGAAACGGAAAATTTCCATCATCTCCACGCCTAACCCTTTGGTGAGATCTATTTTAATACCCTGTTTGCAAGCAAACTGAGTAAAAAAACAATCTATAAACTAGGCTCACAAACGATATAAATACAAGGCTATCCGTAGAATTTAAACGCTGTACCGACGCTCAAGCTCAAGATATGTCAAATGGAAGAAGAAAAAAAAACTATAAAAAAAAATCTAGTCCTAATGTTGTTACACTTTTGGCGTATATCACGGTATGAAACCGCAAGATGAAAATATACGGTTGTGCATAAGATGAGGTACGATGGTAATGATGTGGTAGTGGTGTAACTCAAAGCTGAGAAACCGAGGTAATCCTTCGGAAAATTAAATACCCATCGGCACTACACATAGATGACGACGTCATGTACACGGTTTAGCTTTAGACTATACATAATATACTATACTAGAGAAATACTATATACTGGTGTAGCGTAGCCTACATACATACCATCTATATGTATACTATACGAGTATATAGGTACTGCAATGTGTAAAATCGATTCGTTTTAGCTCGTTATTTATGGCAATTCGTTTTTCCGACCTAAAGACTCGAGAAAAAGTTCAACTTTTTTTTCGACATTTTTTCAGACGAACGATTTTAGTACGATTATCCGGGGGAAATAAATGACGAACACGAAGTAAAGACCAAGATGAGTATGAGTTTGGTCTTTACTGTGATGTCGAGAAAATATATATAGTCTCGTCTAAAATTAATAAAAAAAAAAAAAGTGTAGGTGTTACAGTTCGAAAATTTGGAATAAATTCGTAAAAGCCACAATATCTGTGTATGATAAAAAACTAAACTTATACTGTAAATAGAAAATTGGAGGGCGAAGCGGACAGGATAATGTAGCCTCATCCATCATTGGAGGTTATGAAAATGTATGTGCGTTTGTTTGAAGGATGAAGTACCCACAGAATGTGGCGTGTAGGTGTAACTCGAAACAGTTTTCGACACACATACACATAATAATATACGAGTACCTGCTTGGTACCTACTATTATCAAGCTATAAAAAAAATATTCCCACACCTATAGTTGACAAAAAAAAGCAATACCTCGAAATTTAAATTTAATTTAGCCGATATTTTTGAGTAAAATTTCAAATGAAACTTCTTTATCAAAGTTTATTACAAAATTATAATTTAATAAATGAAAAAATGTACAGAATGAAATTTAAATAAAAATAAATAAAAATCGTCAAGATAACGACAGAAAAAATTAAATTCGAAGACGATTTTTAGTATTATGGTTTGTTCTTTCAACCCAGAAATTAATCAAAATAAGTAGAAAATGTGCCTCAGCAATTTAAGACTGAAGTAACCAAAATTGACTCAAGTTTTCATTCAATAAAACAACTTGGGTACCTACATGATTCATTGACTTTTAAACGCAACCCAATACTACTCCAACCTATATAGGAACTGAATTACATGATTTCTTCTAAAAAGTAAAATTAGGCGGCCTTAAAACAAAACTACTGTGAATCATAAACTATAAAACAAGAATTATCATTCAGGGAATATATTACAAAAATAATATGATGAGGAGTTTTTGTCTCCATGGCCTTCTTATTAGACGTTTCCATTGACTATAGTATAAAATTCATAAAGGATAACCTTCAAATTAAGCACTGAGTCAGGAGTTTTGCAATCTTCACAAAATGACTTCTTCACTTTTGAGGTGCCTTGTACAACAAAGCTGGTAGAGGTACTCAAAGTTGGATTAAAAATAAAAATATTGCCTTAAGTATTCAAATTAGTAGTAAAGTTAATAAGGAAAGAGTAAAAAAAAAGGAAAGGACCTTTTTTGTTCCTAGCAGAGAGAACTAACATGTAGTGTTTATATTCTAATGAAAATTTCAAAGAAAATTTCTTAGTGTCATATTTTTAGTATACTCAGACCCTTAACCGTAAAGAACAGGATACATGTTTAATGAACATTTTTTTACTTGTCATAAGGCGCGCTATTACCTATTAAATATCGTAGCGGTGGAGGTTTCTCAGGAAACACCCTTACATAAATGGAGGAAACACAAAACGTAGTCTATAATACACCTACTTGAAACTAAACCAACATAATATTGAAATATTTTCATCAACCAAATTTCCTCGATACGAACGGCAACGAATGAAGAAGCCGTAGTCTCAAAAAAGGGGAAAAAGCCAGCCCAAAAAAAATATTGACGGAAACAATACGCCTATTGATATCATTCGGTAAGGGCCTAAGGGATGCTATAATCAAAAACTAACCTCGTATTAGAATTTTATCATCGAAATAGGAATACATGTTCGAAATTATACTCTCTCAGCAAAGAGAGAACACACTCGCACAAAAAAGATATAACTCGACTATACCACCATCATGTAACCATAAAAAACATTCTCGTTCGCGATGAACTTCGTAGAAAAAACAAATCAAACGAAATTTTACAAAACCATCAAGGTGAGCATTGTTTTTTTTTTCGGTTTTTTGGTTTTTTCTTTTCAATTCCATTCTCCAAATTTCTTTTTTTTTCCCTTCATTTTTCTTTGTCTTTTTGAAAAGCACTTTGCGGCTATACCAAAATTTTATCTCTGCTTTATGGGGCGTGCGACGACGGAACTTTCACTCACCCCTCCCACATCTCATCCATTTTCCACTCTCTAACTCCCATCAGGAAAAAAAAAAAAAGATGAACAAATCGTAGGTACACAATTTACAACTTTCAAGTGTAACCGTGTACACGTAAGAGAAGTACGGATGGGGAAAAAAGAACAAAAAATGAAACCCTTCTAAAAATTGTGAAAATAAAAAAGAATGTTTAAAAAAAATAAATAAAACGACCAGCCACAACAGAAATAAAATGTCACCTTCAAGGTTTCAAGTTTTTGCTTTCTGATGCTAAATAAATAGTGTACTAAATCATTACCACACTCAACCACCATGTATAGACATAACAGCGTCACTGGTTTAGGTAGTATCATTACTGGTACTATGTCTATGAGGGTCTCAATTTCTACTAAGAGGGGTTCACCCAATCGTATTCACGGTATAAGTAATCATTATCATTCACGTACCTACCTATCCAAATTACATTTTATAAAATGGAAAATTTGAACCAGCAACCACCCTTGGATACTCATTTAGCACACAATTTATCAAGTATTAGAAAGCAATAATTTGTTTCTAACCTATAAGTTAACAATTTATTTGTATTTCAGCTGACCGTTCCAATTTTTTTTTTTTAATATTGAAAGTATTACGCAATAATTTTTGAAAAAGATATTACAAACTTCTTTTTGGGGCCGAAAAGGTATAACGTGTGACTCAGTATAAAAATTGAAAATAAATTTCAACTCAATGCCTTAAGAAACATGTCAGAGGACCTATCACTCAATAATTCAAGAAAAGTTGGGTGCAACCATCTTATTGAGGGCACGGGTGTGCATCAATTGAGTGTAAAGTAATTGAAAATAAATCGATTGAGCGCAAGATTTGCAGGCAGGATAAGAGAAGTAAAATATGAAAGACATTGATCGCACGCAGGTAGTATCACTACAATAAACGTATAAGCGTTAATTATTTCATGAACTATCAAAAGAACAAGGCAGAAAGTTTCACGATGTATTGTTCTTATGTGTATGGAAGTCTCGTAGAAGTTCAAAGTTTGGTACCTATTCGTTCGGCAGTTTTCAAGAAAACTGGGAAAGAAGATATTGCTAGAGAAAATTTCGTGTTCATAGTTTTGAGAAAACTACGAAAGTGAAGGACTGAAATTTTCACGAGATATAATTTTCATGTTGGACTAGATCTGATAGAAGTTTGGTGCCTATTTATTTGGTAGTTTTCCAAGAAAAATGTAAAACAGAAAAATTTCTAGAGATAAGCAAGTCGCCTTTGTTGCTTGAAGTATTTTTTCCATATTTACAACACAAAGGGTTATTTTACTTATATGTATAATGGAGCGAAATCTATAGCTATTCACAAATGAACCTGCATGCAATCAATTTATCTCCATGTAGGAACAGGTGTGCTATCGATACGCTAATTGCGAACAATGCAATCGAATATATCCAGGGGCCACAAAGGCCCAATGAGTCGTTCAATTGAAAAACAAACGGAGCATTTGAACGCAGCCCATCAAACACCATGTCTGACAATATACTATGAAATAATTCATGAAAAATTATGCCTGACCCATTTTTGGGGCAATGGGAGGCCAAAATATGGACCGTAGATTTGAACCCAATATATCCGATGATATAATTATCACTCAATAAATCATTTTAAGTGGGGTCTGACTCCATTCAAGGCGAAATTGGAGACCCAAAGAGTAGTTCTATCACATAATTGACTGTCAATTTAACTCATTACATCAATAATTATATTTGTCGATATATCACTCAATAAATTATTAAAGGTTTATTCTAACCCCATTTTCAGGGTAAAAGGGTCCTAAGAGGTATTTTAATTCTAACATGGACAGTAAATTTTGAACTGAGCATCTCAAAAAACAAATTTTTTGCTGAGTCACTCAATAATTTATTAAAAGTTTAGTTTGAGTCCATTTTTTGCAACATGGGGCCCCAAGGAGTGGTTCTATTCAAAAAGGGACGATGAATTTGAACTCAGCACCTCAAAAAATATGTTTGTTGACGTATCACTCAATAATTTGTGAAAAGTTAGTTCTAACCCTATTTTTGAGACATGGATCTGAACCTACGTTTTGCATTATGTGGAGACATATACCATTTATATTTTCTTTGAATTGGAAACAAAATTGTTGCGGATATATTCAACAATCCAAATACCTTAGCCCTCTTTCTACACGATCTTTAAAAACAAAAAAAAAACGGAGAATCAGTTAAAATTATATCGTGTGGAGGTGTACTAGCAACTTCATGATCAAGTACACACACACCCACTATCCAGGATGCAAGAACACAGACAGTTCAAATTAAAAAAGAAAAAAAACTTTTGCGCAGCAGGCTTTGCAAGAAAAATTACATTTTCTTTATTTAAAAATCACCTCTGTCACCAAATTCTTATAATAAAGTAATATACATAGTATTTATATTTTTTACAAAAAATTACAAATGACACAAAGACGATGCATGAGATAAAATATACAGATTAAGTATCAAGTTTATGAAATATTTTATGAATGAATTTTTAATTTTTGTGTCAAAAATAAATAGTATTTTTTTAAATAAAACATTATTCCATGTTTTAACTAGTACGATTTTAGGAAATAATTAGATGGTTCTCTTTCCTGTAGAGACAAGAATTGTAAATTATATTAAAAAAATTAAAAAAAATTAAAAAATTTTACACATTGCAAAACGAAGTATAGTGCAGTTTTCTGTGTTCTGGTTACGAAGATAAAAGCGTAGATTTTAGTCTCCGTATTCAAATATAGTGTACGGGAACAGGTGGGGATGGGCGAAAATTGACCTTTTGCTGAAATCGGGTTATTTTCAAGTTAAAACAAGTGTTTTTCTCGATGAAGCCTAGATAATGAATTTTTCAGAGGAACATTATGAGAAGGGTAAAAGAGGGAAAATCACACTGAATAACTAATAAGTTGGAAACAAATTGACCAATTAAAACCAAAATTGGTACGTCTAGTCTTTCTATCGGGGGTACTGTTTGTACCAAATTTAGTGATTATTGAAAGAGAATTGAAACTTTTATTGAGATAACATGAAAGGGTTCTTTTTTATGTGAATCCGAATATGTGTTTCAAATCTCGAAACGAACCGATTAAAATTACGCCTAGAAATGGACTTATTGCAAAAAGAGGTACATATTTAAAAAAATAAATTTTCAAAAATAGTTCCAAAATGCTCAGAGGATAATGAAAATAAAAACGTACCCACTCCCACCCTAGGTCCGAATATTAAAAAATCTACTTTAAAAAGAACCAGGTAGTATCTTCGTAAATACTTCGTCAACCATTTTTAATAGAGGAAAGGTCCTAAAGGAAGAAACGTGATAAGTGAGAAAAAAAAGAGAAAGAATCTTTATTCGACGAAAATATTTGAGATTTATTATTTAGAAATTCCTTTGCCAAATTCATCTCGTAAATCCTTAACCGCAGAGAAAGAACCGTCCTGGTCCTAGCAAAAAGTTCCAGCATGAAAGGAAAATTATAATATAGCAGATTTCTTTCTTTTTTTTTTCTTAAACCTCATTTTCCTTGCAATTAAATACGTAGACCTATCCTAAGAAAATCGTACAATGTTATCGTATGCTCCTTCTCTAAATTTGGAGAAAAAAATTTATTTTCATGTTTTCACGTAGACCTATACAAGAAAAAAAACTGAATTTTACAATAAGCTACAAAAAAACAAAAATGGATAGAATATTTGAAACATCAAATCTAAGTTTTTTTGGATTGAAATTGTTCGGTGATTTGATAAAACTTTTTTTCTTCTTTGACGAATTTTCTGGAAGTTTGTCCTCTTACCTAGAAAAATTTCAAACAAAGCTAATGAATGTTAGGTCAATGAAATAGCACAGCCATCGCAATGTGGAAGCATTTTTTGAAAAAAATACAAAATATTTTTGGCATGGTATTATATTCCGTCTCTGATTTTAAACTGAAACATATTTGGCAACGTGAACAAAATTTCAATAAATTCTAACGCAGCGAGCTTTCCGAAAAAAGAAAATTTTCAAACTTATAAAAAATATTTTAAGCATAAAAATAACCTCGTATCAGCAAGAATTCAAATAGAGCATATTATCTAATATATAAAGACAAGTTGGCATTCTTTGTCACTAATATTTTCCCAATATACTGAATGAAATGTTTGAAATTCATAACACACATGAAGAATATCCTACAGGTGGTTTTTATAGACCACAAAAAGTGAAATTCGTTCAGCCAAACTGCTGAAATTAAGGTTGAAAGTAGTCTAGCATAAATGTCTATTTGTGAGTACAATTGAAAATTACTTATCAAATGAATAACCGAAAAAGAGGCGAAGCTATACATCCGCTAACTGGTGACTTTGTTTGTGTTATTGTCAGCAGATTCAATCCTGAAATTCATTTTTATTTTTATTTTTTTGTATTGAAAAGAATAAGATGAAAAAAGTAAAGAAAAATTGATTTGAAAAGTATAAAATAAGAAGTCATGAAAAAAGGATGGAACTTTCCAAAACAGCTGTGTGACATCAAAAGTCGGCCCCCTTATAACATTCTCACATCATGTATAATATAGTCTGGTAGTTTTAGACATGAAAATAGGGTATAAAATGAAGGAAAAAATTAGGGATAAAACTTGGTATTTTTTTTTTTTGGACCCCTCCCCCAATAATATCCTAAAAGAGGCAATCGATCTGAGTGGAACCTCCCCCTTAGGGAGACTAAATGTGAAGTAAATTTTTGTTACAACGATTTTTATTTTGATTTTCTTTGAAAATCTACATACGAATTTCTATCTCATAAAACAAACTGGGAGTGGGGGTAGGTGCGTTCTTTAGTTCGTAAACCGAGGAAAATTTTAGCAATACAAACTCAAATTCAAATGATATCTATGTATGCTATCATGTATAGGCTAATAATTTATTATAACTACAATATTTTCCCTTTTTTGTTACCATGGTACAGGATGCGGTTTTGGTTCAATAAATACAAAATTTGGAACAAACGTTAGCTCTTAGCTGAAGACCTAACCAACTGATTTTGGTGCGGATTGGCCAAATGATACTTGTGGCACCGCATTTTTTTGTTTTTATTTTTATCATATAATGCTTAATTTTGAACCAATAGCTACAAAATTTGGAAAAAATATTTACTATGATTTGTTTTAACATGCTACCAATTTTGGTTACGATTATCCCAATGATACTTCCAATAAAGCTGTTTTTAATTTTATTTTGACTTCAAAATATTTACTATGATTTTTAACTGTAATATGTTACCAGTTATGGTGCAAATCGGCCATTACTTCCATAAACTCAGTTTTTATTTTTATTTTCAAAGAGGTAATAGTTTTACTGCAGATAATTATACGCTAAAAGTCACCAAAATTAATATAAATTATTATCTATTACTAACTTTTTAGCTTGGTATTTCATTAGTACCTACCTAACTAATTTTCCAATATTTGAAAATCTCTTTTTTCTAACAGATCTGCTGTTGCATTAAGAGTCATTTTATATAATATGCCGAAGCAAGTGAGGTTTTTTTTTTTAATAAATAAGGATGTATTTCATGCATTCTACATTTTGAAATAAAACGGATATTAGTATTAGTAGGATATTAGCTTTGTTTAAAGCGGTAAAAAAGAACTACTCATGTACATGAAACATTTTTGTTTTATACCATTCTGTTGAAAGTTCGTTCTCAATTCTATTGCACAGTTTCAAGAAAAAACTCAAAAGAATAACGTAGATGATGAGAAAAGCTTCAGGTCTAATAGGAGTTTGGTACCTATTGGTTTTACATGGTTTGTGAGAGAACTGTAAAAGCATAAATTCCTGGAAAATCCGTTTTCAACAATAAAACATCAACAGATGGATGTTTTTGTTCAAAATATCAGTAATTACTGATAGTTTTTCGTAATTTTTTCACCTGAAAGTTTTTTAACTAGAAAAGAAGTATCGATATATCGATTTGTTTGTCAGATATCGATAAGTATCGATATTTTATACAAGTTATTTTTTTTTATTTATGGATGAAAATTGGCAAACTGGGTTTTCAACTGAAGTAATGCTGGGCTGGAGTTTATTATGTTCAAAACAAAATAAGTACTCACAAACTATGAATAATTACATCTCTATCCTTTTTAGTGGAAATTTATGTAACCCCAGAGTTAAACCACTTGACCGATTTTCATGAAATTCGATATTTACAAGATTTTATCGTGTTCAGTACTAATTGTATGCCAAATTACAGCCCTATCAAATGATAATTACATCTTAACCTTCATTTGTGGAACTATTTTGCCCCCTTAACCTCAACCCTCTGAATAATATGCACTAGAAGCAATCACTCGTGAAATTATGGCTGAATTTCAGCCTGATTCGATGAAAACTGTGATTTCTATTGTGTTTATAAAAAATTTTAAGTCAATTATTGACATCATAACTACAGGCTGTTTCACAAGGTTCCGTTTTTGGTGCAGTCACACTTTAAAGTTTAATATCTCCTGTGGGGACGTTTCCCTCTTTGCCTCCTCAGGGCTCGGCCCTGCGTTGACAGAAGGGTCGCAGACCAAAGTCCGTGACCCATACTAATTGTACATTGCACGTTAAACAAAGTACATCGTCTGTATTCACTCATACAGACGATGCGTTTCTGTGTTTACCGTTGAGGCGGTAAACTGAGGCAAGTGAGTATGTAATATTTACATACTCACTGACAGTATACGTGCTGTGGTCCGTATATGGTACCGCATCGCCTTTGGACTATTGCCCCAGTTAGGAAGTACGCTTTGTGTACGGTTAGGCACTTAAACTGGCTGGCTACCGGTACCAAGAAATAATTCGGTCACCCCGCACGTAAACCACTGTCTCCCTTGTAGGTTCCATGAACCCCGTGTAGGTAGCACCTACCTACACTAAAGAAGCCATAGTGGTGACCTCGATGTTGCTACAGTGGTTCAGGTGTGAAAACACTTGACAAGTGAGAAATTGCTCTGCTGATAAGTGCGACTTGGACGCGTCTTTTTCATTGGCTAGAAATAGCTGATGTGACTTAGGTGACTATTAGTGGACTAAGGAGTCGGAAATTTACCCCCTATAACAAATAAACGTTGCCCATAACAGGACGGATCAACAAAATCTCGGTAGAACACGCATATACATCTGCTAGATAGGAAATAGTCCTACAATAATTTCTGCTACAAATTCGGTTAAGCTGGATTTCCAAAAATTAAGAAATGGAAAAATAATGCTAAAAAATGACGAAACTAAAATTCCTGGATCTTCGACTGAAAATCCAGAGGAAAAAGAACGTAGGTTACTGGCTGTGAAACAGGCTACAGATAGAAAAAGAGCTGTTTGATCAATATATGAAGGAGATCGTAGCCAAGGCAATATCGGAGTACGACAAAAAGAAGGTCGAAGAAAATGCCAAAAATACACTCAAAAAACGGATCCAAATACCAGAGTTTCTCCCGAAGGACGTAGAAACCTGGTTTATACAACTGACCGGCTGTTTCCAACTCGAGAAGATTCCTCGAGAGCACAGATACAGACAATTGTGTGGAAATATTCCTGCACAAATCATAAAAGCTTGTCCTGACAAAGCAGAAGATTTGTACAGTTGGTTCCAGAATAAAATAAGAACTGCATTTGGCATAACCTCTCGAGAGGAAATTTGAGAACTGATGAGAGGTATTTCCATCGGAGATGACAAGCCCACAGTATTTATGGCTAAACTCACGAAAAATGGGGATAACCATGTATCACCCTTGGTAATAGCTGACCGATTTTGCCAACAACTACCTACATCAGTTGTGCAATCACTTGGAGCTCTAAATCTTACAAACGCTACCAGTGATGAAGCATTGATAAATTTGGCCAAAGCTGCTGAACTGGCACTGGAATACACAGGTAAAACTGCAATCAGTGCCATCTCAGCGGAAAAATCCGAAATAGCGAAACTTAGAGCCAAAATTGCTGCTTTGAAGATGGAACATAAAAACACCAACAGCAGCAATGGAAATCGAAACAGCCGTTCCAAAAACCAAAATTGGCGAGAACGAGACTCTAGATCTCGTGACCGCAGAAATAATAGCAGAAAAAACAGGCCTTGCCGAATTCCACCAAGGTCTAAATCTAGACCCAAATACAAAAATCCGAATTGGCGTGAAGACTATTGCTTCCACCATAATAAATGGGGAGAAAATGCCAGGACTTGCAAAATAACCTGCCGATTCTATGCCGAAAGGATGATCAAAGATGAGCAAAAGAAAAAGGAATTGCTCTCTGAATTGGATAAGGTTAGAGACAATCAAAAATCTCCCAGTAAGTCAAACTGGAAAGAGGGGTCGTATCAGCGGCAACCAATCCCTCAGATAACTACTCTCACCGCCTGTTCATACAGGACAGGTCAAAAAGGAGGGAATTTCTTGCTGACTCAGGAGCAGATATAAGCTTACTGCCAGCCAAGATTAAGCACAAGAATAACACTCCGAAATCCCAATTAAATGCAGTAGATAACCATAGTTTCTCTGCATATAGAATTAAAAAATGCAAAGTAAATATAGGTTTTAACAAACCAATGAAATGGACTTTCACCATGGCTGATGTCAAATACCTTATATTAGGAGCAGATTTCTTAGCCCATTATGGACTATTGATTGATCTTAAAAATAAACAATTAATAGACTCCACAACTGGTGAACACATAAAAGAAAAACTAAAAATTATCAAATAATTAATATAATTAATGCGTGCATGAAACCAAATGATAAATTCGTCAATATATTGACAGATTTTCCTGGTATCACCGAACCAACTTTTAATCCAAATCCTACATATAAACATGACACAGTTCATATAATAGAAACTGTAGCACAACCCTGCGTAGCAAAAGCAAGACGCTTAACTCCAGATAGATTAAAAGTGGCTAAGGATGCATTCGATAGAATGGTAAAAGAAGGAGTTTGTAGACCCTCAAATAGCTCATGGAACTCACCCATTCATATCATCCCTAAGCCAGGTGAAAAATAGCGAGTAGTAGGTGACTACAGACGCCTAAATGCTCAAACAAAACCAGATAGATATCCAGTTCCTAATACCATGGATTTTAATATAAACATGAAAGGAAAAGATCTATTTACCAAAATTGATATTAATTGGGCTTTCCACCAGATACCTATGGCTAAAAACCATATCGAAAAAAAGGCACTAATAACTCCATTCAGCCTCTTCTATCTTCGAATGCTATTTGGATTAAGAAATTCTGCACAGACATTCCAGCGATTTATAAATGGTGTATTGAGAGACATACCATATGCCTATGCATACATAGATGATATCTGCATATGCTCCAGTGGAGGCATTGAAATGCACGAGAAGAAAGTGAGAACCGTATTACAGCGTCTGCACTCTGCCAGTTTAACTATCAATCCCGGTAAATGCGAATATGCAAAACCAAATATTGATTTTCTCGGGTACAACATTACTTCTGCTGGAATTGCCCGTCAAAAAGTCCGGGTTGAGCCAATAATAAACTTCCCTAAACCAAAAAACAGTCGCTGAATTAAGACAATTTTTAGGGATGACAAATTTCTATCGACGTTGCATAAAAAACGCAGCGGCCAAACAAGGCAAATTATTCGATTTGATAAAAACAAATAAAAAACGCGACAAAACTGTCATATGGACAGAAGAAGCCAACTTAGCATTTAACAATGTCAAAAATATGCTGGCTAACGTGACATTATTAGCTCACCCAGATGACAGTCTGCCATTATGCATAGCAACAGACACGTCAGACTTTGCAATTGGTGCAACATTGTACCAAATTGATAATGATCAAAACCAGCCTTTAGCATTCTTCTCGAGGAAACTATCAAAGGCTGAGAAAAATTATAGTACGTACAACTGGGAGCTATTGGCGATAAATGCTGCAATCAGGCACTTTAGGCATAATGTAGAAGGTAGAACTTTTACTGTGTATACAGACCACCTACCTATCACACATGCATTCCAGCAGAGAGCAGAACATGCATTGCCAAGGTAAATGAGACACTTAGAATTCATAGGCCAATTTACAACAGACATCAGGTATATAAAAGGGGAATTAAATACACCCGCTGATGCTCTGAGCCAAATAGAATCTGTCTCAGTGCCATCTCAGTTACCCTACGCCGAAATAGCTATTGAACAGCTAGGGGATGAAGAATTATTAAAATTGATATCTTCAGACAAATCAAGTCTACAACTGAGACAAAAAAGACTCCCTGGCACAAAAATCATGTTAACATGTGATGTGTCCCAAGGACAGGAATGTCCTTACATTCCACAAAAATATAGGAAAATGGCGTTTGACAGTGTTCATAACTTATCGCACACTGGACCTAGGAGTACGACTAAATTAATGACCTCGAGATTTGTATGGCCCAATATAAAAAAAGATTGCAACAACTGGGCCCGTGCTTGTCTAAATTGCCAGAAATCTAAAATTGGCAGACACACGAAATCAAAACTTGGGAAATTTAGACATACTGATAGATTCAAACACATTCACGTAGACTTAGTTGGTCCTTTACCATCTTCTCGTGGCTACAAGTATCTGCTGACCATTATAGACCGAGCTACTCGCTGGACCGAAGCAATTCCACATACAAAAATGTCAGCCCCAACAGTGGCTGCAGAAATATATTCAACGTGGATTGCTAGATATGGTGTGCCCCAAAGCATAACTACAGACCAAGGTCGACAATTCGAAAGCCAAATATTCAACAAACTAGTAAAGACCTTGGGTGCTAAACACTGGTCCACCAACACTTACCACCAACAATCTAACGGGAAAGTGGAAAGGTGCAAAGCCTCAATTATGGCACACGACACCAAAAGATGGATTGATAGGCTACCAACCATCTTATTAGGCCTCCAATCAGCCTTGCAAACAGATACTGGACACACAGCTGCTCAATTAGCACTCTGTGAGGAATTGCGCTTACCAGGGGACTTTTTCTATGAAACCAAAGAAATTAACCCCGAAACATTAGTACAAAACATTAAAGACGACGCAAGTCAATTTTTAAAACAAGCTGCAACTCATGGCAAACCTAAAACCTATGTCTCGAGACACTTAGCGACAACTACGCACGTGTTCTTATGAGAAGAAGGGATGAAAAAGGCTTTGCAGAAACCCTACACTCGTCCCTATAAAGTAGTGGATAGAACAGAAAAAACGTTCACCCTACTCATAGCCGATAAAGAGAAAAAAGTCTCAGTAGATCGTGTAAAACCTGCATTCTTAATAGCAGATGATAAAGTCAATGTCATAAAAAATTGCAAGGAAAAAGATATGAATATTGACATAAACATAGTCAAAGATCCACAAGAAATTGTCGAACAAAATACCAACACTCAAAAGCTACTAACACAGCCAGAAATAGTGCAAGAAATGCATAGCGATGTACTCAAACCAAATTTGGAAAAAAGGGCTGCAAAAACCAAATCTAAAAAAGTTGTCAAATTCGACAACGTACAAAAATATTACTACGATCCTAAAATGCCTATAAATCCTAATAAGAGAGGAAGGCCTGAAGGTAGTTATAAAAAACGAAATCAAATTCCGAGTCCTAGATCAGAAAGGTTAGATCAACACTAAAATAGCTAAACCAAAACATGATTACAAATACAAAATTCACTCATACGAAAACCACCAAATTCCCAAAACCATAGAAAAATAAATGGTTATAAAAAAGCAAAATAAATTTATTCACCATCAACTCCTGCATCAAAACATAGCAGAAGGTTAAACAAAAATTAAAACATCAAAAAATGGTCATAAAAATCAAAAATAAATCTTCCGCTTCTAGGATTGGAACCTAGACGCAGACAAGAAAAATGCAAAAATAAATCAGCTCGAAAATAAAACATCTATCGTGAAATTCAAAATAAATTCACGTGCGTTTGTATAAAAACAAAAATCAGCTGACAAACAATGAGAAACGGTGCAACTGCAATGACACACAACCTTATCGCAGAACATACCACAACGTACGTTGCGATAAGGATATCGCACCACTGTTCCTTATCACATTGACCTATATAAATTGACCCACATAAAAGCACGTGGTAATTTAAATCAACGAATTTTGCACGTAGAATCTTCTACGTGGGAATTTCTAAATGGTGGGAAAATACTAAATCTTTTATGCTGAGATGAATTATGATAAACTCGACGACAAATTTGTACAAAATGAAACAGCCAAAAACAATACACAAATCATTCGTTTGTCGATTAAGCTCCGAGCAACATCGCATTCTAATTTCATGTAATTGGTTCAATTCGAACACCTATTTCTGTTCCCAAATTGCTTTTGAAAAATTTCTAATATTTTTCCATTGTCTTAATTGACATTTGCAATCCATCACAATGTCTTCCATCAACTCTTCTGAACCTTTGCTCGACTATGAGGAAGCCCTCCTCGCAGAAGAGCAGGAAGAGAGTAATTAGGAACATGACATCATGCTTTCCCAACTTTCTTCTTTGGCAAGCAATCTCGCTTTGAGTTCCACTCCGAGGCCTGAGATCAGTTCAGTCTTAGCTGAAATGACCCAACCTCTTCCTTGCCACCTTCCTATTGGCAAGACCTCGGATGCTTCACGATCCACTATTACCCCCATGGACGTGGACCCATCTAGGAGCTTTCAGCCTTCTCGCACCAAAAGCACGGTCCATAGACCAGACACCCGTATACAGCCTTTCGTCCAACAACGGAATTCCATTACTAATACGAATTCCAGAAACTCCACTCAGGAGATTAGGCACAAAAATAAAAAGAGAGGAGCACGATCTCGTGCTAACTATAACCAGTGGAGGATCCTCAATTACAATGCGGGGACTTTTACTGGCCATGCCTTAGGCCAGGCCCTCCACAACATCCTCTTTGGAGGAGCTAGGTCTTACAGAGGACGTAATCCCACCTGACAATCTTCAGTCCAACGTCCCCCCAACTTTTAGGGTATGACTGGACTTAGTCTTTTCGTACAAAAATACTAGGGGGGAGTGGCTGTGGGAACGTTTTCCTCTTTGCCTCCCTCAGGGCTGGGCCCTGCGTTGGCAGACAGGTCGCAGACCAAATTCCGCGACCCATACTAATTGTGCATTGCATATTAAACAAAGTACATCGTCTATATGCATTCATACAGACGATGTGTTTCTGTGTTTACCGTTGAGGCGGTAAACTGAGGCAAGTGAGTATGTAATATTTACATACTCACTGACAGTATACGTGCTGTGGTCCGTATATGGTACTGCATCGCCTTTGGACAATTGCCCCAGTTAGGAAGTACGCTTTGTGTATGGTTAGGCACTTAAACCGGCTGGCTATCGGTACCGAGAAATAATTCGGTCGCCCCGCACGTAAACCACTGTCTCCCTCTTAGGTTCCATGAACCCCGTGTAGGTAGCACCTACCTACATCTCCATTTATACTAGAGATTTAAAAAAAATTTTTCGGATAAGTAATTTATGTAGTCCTAACTGTCATTCTCAATGCTGGAAACTTAATTTTAAATTTATTTCTGGTACCCTATTAAAACATGATAAAGTGGAACTTGAAAATTTTCGGTTTGGAATTTGAATGTTTTCAATTGGGAATTTTTAATTTTCTCCCCCCCCCCCGAAAAAACGCCTTTGGTACGGCACTGTTGTCCGTTAACATCTTCATTGAATGACAATAATGATCCACAGCCTTCAAATTCTGAAATCATTAGATGGAATGTTCTAGTATACGCCCAATTAAGTCATGAAAAGAAAACTATTAAATATAGGTGCTTCATTTAACCTCTGCCTAAAGTTTTTTTTCAAGCTTATTTCCACATTTTAAAAGCAAGAAATACAATCAATTCATATAAATTACCACATATTGACAATAAAGTACAAATACATCCACAAATATATAAGAGCACATCTTTTGAAGAAATAATATGGTTAGAAATCTGAAATCTTCTTGAATTATAGAATAGTTTCTTACTCAATTAAGAAAACTTAGAAAATAAGTCAAATATTTGGTGATATTTTTTGGTATTATTGTCTAACCCGGTATTTCAACTTGTTGAAAATAATAATACTCGAAACTTTTTCGTAACAATTTTCGCGGTTGGTCGACCTGAAACAACTTTCAAGCTTTTTTTAAAAAGCAATATTTCTTACTCTCTGCAAAACCTCTCAATCGCAAGGACTCAAGTATGAATTCAGTTAATTAATAACAATTCTCTCGTTATTTAAATCTGCATTCTGAGATAGTCCTTACCTCAGGTTGCCCTCACTAACACGTACGTGTCGACCTTATCTCACAATTATTTCATTTATATGGATCTCAAAAATTACCAAAAAGTTTACACACCCCTTTGCTCCAACAGAATATTCACGAATCCACATTAAACGAATCTCCCAAATGGTTCAGCAACTTACAAACATTTGCGTGATTTTTTTTCTTTTTTTTTTCTGTTCCCCCTCGCTCCACACCACTTTGGCAGAGACAAGGATGCGTTCACGGCGAAGAATTACCTTATTTATTTGGCGCACCTTTAGTCAACGGTTTGGAGCACTTTTCACAAAATTACACCAAAGCTGAAATCTCGCTATCCGAGTCGTTCATGCTTTATGTCAGCAATTTTGCCAGAACGGGGTAAGTTTTCATTCGGTGTCTTTTCTCTTCCGTTATTTTTCTTTTTCTCTCGTCTTCCCATATATCCCTTTCTTTCGACTTTTTACTCTTTTTTTCTTCTCTTTTTTCAACCTTACTTTATTTTCGAAAAGAATGTCGATTTAAAAGCGTATAAACTTCTCGTGTATGTAGTCTAAGCCCATCGTACTTTGTATACGTACCTACATAGCCCTATACTGTATTATATTAGCCATAAAATAAAAATCGTAAATTTTGTTATTTTTGTTGTTGTCGCTGAAGCAATCCGAATGATCCAGGACCATCACAAACGAATCACCAACGCAGCACGCCAGATCGAAATAAACTGAAGAACGTACAATGGGCGCCATACGAAAGTGGACCAAAAAAGTATTTAAGCCTAGGTAATAATTTTTTTTTTCTCCAATCCTTCAGTTTCAAATTGTTGCAATAAATAGCTGTGTTCTGTAAGACAAAAAAGAACTCCACCCAAGTTCTAAATTTTATCGACAAAATTCTGTTAAGAGCAAGAAATCAGATCAACCCCGAGATTTTAATTTTGTGTCAGTTCGATGAAGTGATGAAAACTTGAAAAATTGCCGTTTTCAAATAGAACAATTAAAATAAATACGTTGTTTATAAGAAAAACATGTTACACAATATCTTTAGAAAAGAACTTTTTATCAGAACGTACTCACTAAGTCAGGTCAGCAGGTTCTGTACGTTCCGAGAACAAGTGGTCGAATGCAAAAACGATGCACAAGGATTACTCAGCCATAAAAAAGTAACGGCTAGAACAGTATTTTCAAGAATTTCTGAAGTAAAAATTCTTTAACCCTGACAAATAGAGCAGCTTCTTCAGAGAACTGGTTGCCCAGTTTTCTAAATCAAACAGCTTGTTGACCAAACAAAAATCATGTGCTGACTGTAAATTCATATAACAAGAGCCACAGGGTTTTTTCTTTAGTTTTTTGGAGGTACATTTTCATAACTTGCGACACCATGTATGAACAACAAATGCAGAGACTCAATATTAATGGGAAATTCGCGTACGATTTCTTTGGCCATCGGCCATCTTTACGTCTATTTTCATTTCCAGTTTACAAATGATATGAAAATAATACAGATAATTATGATTTTGAAAAGAAAACCCTTCTTTGCGATCTTATATATCAACCCCTATGAGAACGATGAGAAAAATGAATAGATATATAGTTATCTGTAACAAATTTTTTATGTATCTACATAATTTTTTCACTGAAATATTTTTCTTATGGTATAGATATTATACTTAGTTATTGAGGAACATTTAAAAAAATGTGGGCACACGTTTCAGCCCGCAGGCAGGGGCATTAGGTATAGGGTTGGAGAATTATCATCATCCATTTAGAAGCCCACCCCCACCAAAGTTTAAGTTTAAAATATCTTTAAAGTATATTAATTTCATCTCAAACTCATTTTTTAACTTTATTTCACTAGGCCAGACCACTGCATCCTAAAATTTTACTTGTTTTTATATTTTTTCTTGAACCTATGACAAATTTATGCTCATTTTTTCCCCCATTTCCATTTTACTTCTTCCGAAAAGACACACACAAAAAAACGAAAACTTCAATATCCCAATTATAGATAAATCGTGTCGTTCAAACAACTTCAAAACTCTATCGAGAAATACGCCAATAATATTTTAAGCTTTAAATATTGTACAAAATCGTTCCACACGAAAAGTTTTTTTGGTTTTTTACTGCCCTCCCATTCGTTCTCTTCCGTCACCAGCCGTTCCTTTTTCCATTAAAAATTTTTTTGGACATCTCAACAGAAAGAACTTGATACAAAGAAATTACGATGGACAAGGAAGATTAAATATACAGGAAGAAAAAAGGAAACAATTTAATGTTCATTCTCGAGTAGACTACAAAAGAAAATTTATTGTTCGATGCTATTTCGATTATATTGCCTCAAGGAAAAGGTTAGGAAGGTGAAAAAGACAAAAAAAAAAAATATATATATATAGAATGACCAGAATATTCAAACAAAGAGTAAAGCAGAGTAAAATAGTGATTTCAGCACCAAACTCGGATTTTCTTCAAACTTGACCATAAAGTACTCCCTGATGAAAGAAGCTCCCATAATAACTTTGAGCCACCACACTTACCCCTAAAGGGAGATATTCCCCTTTACATCAAATTTTAAATTAAAATTTATAACTTTGGCTCAAGTAAATAGAAACTGTTGATATTGAGATGAGTGATAGAACACATAGTGTGGTATACATGATATTTTTTTAGGTTTCCTCCATTCCTTCATTGTAGAGCTAAAGCCCTTTAAAATTTTCAAAATGGCGACCTACTCTCACCTTTTAAACTACACATTTGAAAAAATTATTAAAATGTTTCTAAAATGAATATAAATTTTTAGAGTTGTTCTGTCCCATTTCTGCAGACAATTCAGTTCATCTACAGAAAACGTGTCGGACAAATATATACAACTATTATTCCTAATTCTTGAATAATAGGCGTCTGTATGATACCTAGCTTCTCACGGATGAACACCACCAAATATGCTGACAGTGAAGAGTTATCATATCTGGCGGATGTTCCATGTCACACCACCTTTTTTGTCGGCCATTTTGAAATATAACAATGAAATCAAAGATGGTGTTATGTTTTCCATTCGAAAACAAATTCATTCCTGAACTAGCAGTTGAGTAGAAACATTAAAGTCCATACTCGATGATATGGATATCAGGTTTCAATTATATTAAGAATAGGTAATAAGTAATATTTTAAAGTGTTTGTAATAATTTGAAGTTTGAATTTAAGAGATAATAATCAGAAATTATCTTATTTGTTGAATAATTCGAAAAGTAGAATTAATTCGCATGCCTTTTTTTAATATGATGCACCACTTTTAAAAATATTAAAAAATATTCTAAAAAGTTGTATTCAGTTTTGAAACATTTTAATATTTTTTTCAAATATGTAGCTCAAAAGGCGAGGACACCATTTTAAAAATTTTAAAGCGCTATAGCTCTACAATGAATAAATGGAAGAAACCCTCAAAAAATATCAAAAATACCCTGCCATGTGGTCTATCTTTCACCCCAATATCAAAAATTTTTATTCACTTGGGCCAAAGTTATAAATTTTTATTAAAAATTTGATGAAACGGGGTATATCTCCCCTTAGGAGTGAGTGTAGGAACTCAAACTTAGTATGGGAACCTCTCTCATCAGAGAGTACCTTATGGTCATGTTTGAAGAAAATCCAAATTTGGTGCCAAATCACTATCCTACCTGGCTATACATTTACTTTTACAGTCGAATAAGGTACTCGGAATTCTACTTTTTCAAATGTTGAACTAAATAATTTTCTGTAATAACTTGACACAGCTGACCTAATTTTCCTCTTACCTCATCATTGGTGTATAGGGGGAAGGGGATGAAAGGTGGGCCTCCCCTGACATGAAAATTGTCTGATTTCCAAAATAATCTCTTGAATAATTAAGAGAAAAACGAAGAAAAACTCTAATGCTGCAGCCGCTCCATTAGAAAATGCAGGTTTTTGAAAACCAACCTACCACACCTAAAACTGATAATAAGCCAATATAGATCATAAATAATGATAGTGTTAAATTTCTTAGATGTTGGTTGAAATTTACAGAATTACTTTGGAGTGTAAAAAACATAATTCTTTCTGCGCATATTTCATCAAATTTATCATTGAATATTTTGAGAATGTCCATTTTCACATGACCAGTCACACGACATATGCACAGTAAAAAATACCCTGATTAGAAACGTTTCATCTTTGACATGTTTTTGTTCAGCTTGTTGGAGTTCTCTTTAGCTGTATGTCTCTAGTCTATCCACAGCCCTCACCAAAATCTATTAGTCTGGTCCTTGGCTTAGTCCAGATGTTTGAACCAAATTCTGTCACTCTCAGACAAAAATTGTGACTTGTGCTGTGATAACAATAAAATGGAATATACTTATGTATACAAAGTTAATATGAGGTTTTGGTGCCAAAATTTTCCTTTGGTTATAAGATGAAAAATGTACTCACCCTTACCCCTAAGTTGTTTCATGAGATGGAAGTTAGTATGTAGATTTTCATGGAACATGTAAATAAAAAGAATGGTTCCAGCTAAGTCATTTTCTCGAAAGGCTATTTTATTGAGGGGAGAATTTCCCAAAAAATACAAGTTTTTCAAAAAATAAAAAAAAGATACTTGTGGCGATTTTCTATCAGTGGTGACTAGTGTGCTTCCACACTTGCTGGTAGGTTGTGTGGCCTGTCCCTACATTACGTAGGGTGAACACATTTTTGGTTCACAGGTTGGTAGCTAACCACTACCAATCTAATTTTATTACTGAGCTAGGCTCACACAAGCAAAGAAGTCTATGTGTAGATGTGCGCATGCGTTAACCAAAGCATCCTACACTACTATTAACCTAACCTCCTTCGATACTTGAAGGTGTACAAGATGAATTTTTTTTTATTTAATAATCTACCTCACCTAACCTCTGAAAACATCATTATCTGAGTTTTTAGGCTTTAAATTTTGGGAAATTGTCTATTTGGGAAAAGGGCTTTCCGGAGAGATGGATTTGGAAAAATATCCGGGATCCTAAAAGAAGAACTTACAAAACAAAATCGAACAAAAAATCATTTTTCAATCAGGAGGTGGGGGCGTTGAAAGTTCTTGGGAGGACAATGACAGTAATGAGAGGTCAAGTCATGCAAGCTGAGGCAAAACTTCATTCGAATAAATATTCGGCTTTTTACGAGCTTGTCGATTTTTTCAGTTGGCAGTGAAGACCAAACATTTTTAGGAAAACAGTGCCCTTCCTACGATCCAACGATACTGTATCATACCCTCGCCAAAATACTGGATCCGTCCCCAGCCCTGAGTTTCGGTTTACCCAACTTTTATCGCACTGGAAATTTTACAAGGTGAGGCATACATATAGCAATATAAAAAAAAAAAATCTAAAGCACTTTCATTATTATTTGTACAAAATAATACACGCGTTTAAAAAAAAAAACTGATGTTGAAAATGTGTTCACCTGAACATCCCAACAATTTGATGCGCCTGCCTTGATCAAGCAGCTACAATTCTGGAATTTCAGGTAACTACATAACATTTCGCATAACTAACCAAAAGCCGGCACACAGTATTCTTAACCGAATTATACTCCGTCCAATACAAGATGATCCCTAGCTTCAACGCTATGTTGTCAATAAATACACTTTTAATATTATTTTATATTTATTCAGCAAGATCAGGGATAGGCAAAATCACCAACTTTTTATTTCGGATCATTTTTTCTAAAAACTACAGTAAGTATCAAAAAAATTTCAAATGCCCGAAACTTTGTATTTTCTTTTCTTCTCTAGACTCCAAATTCCGAAAACATATTGAATTATTTACAAAATCATTCGAATCACAGATCACGAATGAAGATTTAAATTATATTCGAATCACGGATCATGGATTCTGAATGTGAGTACAAAATGATTAGTATCACATAGACAGATCATTAGTTTTGAATCCGGATCAAGCCCATCCCTGAGAAAGATGTCTAGCATTATGTATAAATGGCAACTATGTATTAATTTAAACCAACCGTATTGGCTGGTCGGCGTTTTCTTTGATATTTGTCAGGGATCATCTAATATTGGACAGAGTATAAACAGGAAAAGGATGTATGGAGGGTTTGATTTGAAAACGTAGATATTAGACCGGCTATTGCATGAGGGAGGCTCCAAAAATGTTTTGTTTTCAGCCATTTCCTTCTTTAGTAAAGCTTTTTATGGGCGGAGGAGGAGGACTAACGGATTAAGAATGTCACTTCATTTCGTATTAGAACCTACTCTCTACTACCGTTCGATGGCGGCGCAGTAAAAAATGTTTTCGAAAAATCTCCATAAGAATGTCAATATTTTTCTGAAGCATACATTTAAACTTTGCTAATACTTAATTCATTACTGGAAAATTATTTTTTTTTAGGCACTTGTCACTTAAAAACCATAACACTTCTCATACCTCATTCATGTAGGTCGGACGTTATGATTTCTTTATTTTATTCAAATCTTATTTTCAACCACGAAAAGAATGTCATCAGTCCAATAACTCATTAATTGTTAGCTTGAATTTGATATCAATTTCATTATTAAAGCATTAAGCTTAGCTCACTTACACTTCCTCCTTTGTTCATAAATAAATTGTTATATGTGAGGTAAGGAGGAGGGATGTTGATCTTATTTTTCAATATTCGATAGCCTCCTAAAACGAGTTTTCAGTTCACCAAATTAAATTGACGCCCATTTTGAACTGTAAATTTGATTCAAAATATCCAACATTTCAAATGAAAAATCGACCTACCATCTGATGAATTGAACAGACAAGAATCTCTTCAGTAAGTCTAAAAAGAACACGTACCTCGTGTTCTTGGCGAGTTTCGTGTGAAAACACAGAAGTCGGCAAATTTTTCTCCTCCCTATTCAAGGCTTCACTTTAACAAGTAACCTGTGAACGATTAAAGAATAATTTCAAACATACTCCAAAAAATTTTCAACGATAGGTATTAGTAATCAATGATTCGAAATAAGATTAAAGGATTAGAGACGCTTGCAAGCAAGAAGTTGTATGTACGAATATCTGAGAAAAAAAAATTCTGTCACGTCTTCGAAGAAATGGCGATGAAAGATTTATTATTGTTCATTTGTGGACAAAATAAATTTGAGCACAATAAAATTGTACGTACGTATTCGAAATTCCTGCATTTGTTCATTCAACAGTCTGTTACGCGGAAAAGTAAGTTAAATTGCAGGTCATTCAATTGAAGGCGTCGAGTCGTAAACGTAGAAGCTAAGGTTATTTCGACTAATTTTATAATTTGGGAAAACTGGTTCGGTAACGACAACGGCAGTAATCTGACTCAGATTTAGGGAAAGGAAAAAGGGCTATAACCCCCTAACACACATTTTAGGATACCACTGAGCTTTTAGAAAATTATTTGCACCATGAAACGAAAAAATGTAAAATGTTGTCAAGATTTTATTCATTTATTTATGCATTGTTTTTAAAAACGGAGGGCACCAAAAGTTTGTGGCCGCAGGGCGTCAAAATTGTACATAGATTCACTCTCCTCAATAACTGAATACAAACCATCTAGAAATTTTGATAAATAGGTATATATAATAATGTAAGTATCGAAGTTGAACAAACGAAGAAATTCATCTCGTGACTAAAAAGAAAATAGGATGAGGCTTCATAATGGGAACCAAGACAAACACGAAATGAATCTTGTATTCAATTCTGTAAACACTCCCACAACCCCTTAAATTGGCATTCACAATCATTAAAAATTACGCAAGATTATTTGAAACCCGTATTTTTTGCTTTAGTCCCATAAATAATTTGAATAATCAACGATGGATTCTTGGAGAGTGAACAACAGACACGAACTTCTTTTCAAGGGTCTACGAATAACATAGTCGGATGTTTAAGCCTTGAATAACCTACACACATACGATCGGATGAGTAAAACTTGTTCCTATTGTGCGGCAAATATTGAATTATTAGTAAAGTGTCGGTGATGTCAGGCGTACATAGAATAAAACTGAACAAAAATTTGTACGAATTTTAATTTAATAAATTATTAAGATTTTTCTTCTTTTAATTAGCGCTTTTTTGGGCTCAAGTATGCGTATTAATGCCACAGCTATTCAACCCTATCTTGCTTTGTTATCTTAACGGTGTAATTCATAAAATGAAAAAACTAATCTTGAAAATTTGACTGAATTTATTTTTCCGTTTTTCTTATTTTACAAAAGTTTATGATATAGCAGATTCGAAAATGTAATCACTCATTGTAATGCCCAGACCACATTTAAAAAAATTTTAAATGTTTTAAAATGATTCAAAAGACACTTCAGACTGTTACAAGAACATGGTCCAACTAATTAGAACAAATTTTTGATAAAATAATATTTAATAACTGAGCAAAGATGCTACCGTATTTAAATACAACTTAAATTAGAAGTCAAAGGAGATGCGATTTCACATATTTTCTTCCACTTATGTCATCCCTCACTCCTTTATTGTTTATAAACTGAAAAACAAAAGGAGAAAAAGCAGCTCTATTTTCATTTCTCTCCATGGCTCTCTCTTTCTGACTGGAGTCTTTTTTAAAGAAGATTATGTCTCAAATTAAATTACTAAATGGAGGTGGAGCCTGTGGAAGACAACTGTATTACTCTAAAATTAACAGTTTTTATTCAAAAATAACTCAAAACTATTTCATCGATTCTAAAAAAAATAGAATGGAACCCAGATCACTATATGATCAACCCCTACCATTTAATAAAAAGTTTGTCAAAATTGGTGCTCAAGTGCAGAGATGCGAAAAATATCGATACGAATCAATTTGTATCAATATTTAAAAGAAAATGTTGATATTTTGAATATTGATACATAAAAGTATCGTAAAATATCTATATCTGAATAAATTAACTCACTATCTACTGATTACATGATATTATCCCTGAAATATTGGTACATATCCATATTTCACATCACTACCAAGTTAAAAAGTTATGCTAGGAAATTCACTCGGAGTTACAGATGCATCGAAAACCAGAAAAATAGCTGTTTGGAAATTCACCCCTGACTCTGCCCATGAAAGTGGTTGACAGTGGTTGACGCACTCTCCGTATTCAGAAAATAACTTTGGTTGATGGTGGGTGTGGACAACCATCACTCCAGTCTGGAGAAGGTTCACCCTGGTTAATGAAAAGGTTGTCAATTTGAATTTTGGGAAAATCAACATTCGTATCAGTAACAGTGTGTTATTTATCCTCAAAGCATTCGGAAAAGATCCGTTTTTTATTTTTGGTCATGTGTCCATCAACCATGGTTGCAGAACTGACAACCAGGATTGAAATTCTAAACGCACCCCTGAGTACTAACTATTTTGTACTGTCATCGTTCATATGGCTCATCACTTTCATGAATTACTGATTAATTATCATCTTAAGGGTCCTTTCATTTAGTTATATTGCATTACCAAATCCACACATTTTGTTCTCTATATTTTTCACATCAACCTTGGTTCCAAAGGAATATAGTTCAACGTGCCTTCTCATGTAAGTAACTACCAATCAATATAAAGGGGGCAAGTGTTCCGAGTCTGAAATTATTCAGTTCGTAGGCTAATAATAAAAGTTACAAAAAGTAAATTAAATGTAGGTATTTGATCATTTTGATCAACTGATTTTACCAAATTTTTTCAGTGCCAAATATTGATGCAGCAGGGTCTTCAACCATTCACACCCGATAATCTCATGAATTTTTTCCGAACTTCATTTTACAGCCTAATACCAACCGTTGCAGATAATCTACTTACACCGTGAATGAACTTTTTTCTATGTTTCAGACACTAAAATAAAACTGAAAAATCACTATCGATCGCATAAACTATCCATATGGATGTATTTGATACCAGAACTTCATAAACCCGGATCTGAAGACGTTCCACCATCCCATCATCAGTTCCCACCGGATGAAGTAAGTCCACACGATTTGACCATATTTTTTTCTCTAACCATAATTATGGACCAAACAAAAATGAACGACTAAAAGCTAATTTCAGATAATACAACATTACTTTTTCATTTTATTTTTTCCTTATTTTATCGTACCAAAATGGTAGGAATAAGATTATGAAAAAATAACGGACATTAAATGACTTATAATATTTATTTTTTAGTTACATCCATTATACAATACTTTAGTTGTCGTCCGCGTAACCATGAAATGGGATTACTTCATTAAAATAAAATTAGGTTACATGTTGATGAGTGGAAGAGAAAAAGAGAGGAAGATGAAGGGAAGAAAACGACACAGACAAACGCACGCACGCACACACACCAGGTGGAATACGAAGACGCAAATAATTAATTACTTTTATAAGCATCCCACAAAGAAAGTGTTACGGACTTTTGAAAATTGTACGCCCATGTCGTCGAAATTAAGTTCACAACTAGATATTATTGTTGAAGGTCATGATTCATGAATGTACCTACTCAGAGAATTTGCGTTTAGAAATTCATATTGGTTTTATCATTTTTCTTGCAATCTTTACCCTCAAACGCCTCCATTTTCCAAGAAAGAGAATTTTAAATTAGCCAAATATGAGATCTGTTTAATCGAAAGAGCGAGGAGAGGTTATAAAATAAAACTAAAAACAAAAATCTGGAACGAAGGATGAAGACAAGCACGTGAAGTGTGATGGAATAAACTACAGAGTCTTTCATAAAAAGAAGACAATATTAATCAAATATAAAAAAAAAAACTATACACCGGTGGTTCGGAAGTAAAACGACATAACTTCCAGGATGAAAATTTTTTTGTCACAAAATACTTGGAGACAGTTTTTTTCCGAGTTATAACCCTCCAAAGAGGGAGAGAAAAAATGAGTGTGTTATGGGATATGCGGTGGAAGTGAAACTTCTTACGAGATATTATGGATATAATAATTGAATTCACGTAATCTTTCATTAAAAATCAATTACACCGCCTAAACTCCCATTTTTTCATTCTTTTCGCCATATTAAAAAAGAAAATATGTTAAATTATAAATTCGAGCCTCAAAAAACACACTAGAAAACGTATCACCCAACAAAATAAGAGAAGTTAAAATCTGGCCTCGTTTTTAAGTCCCTAGTGATAGGAAAATGGTTTAAATTTAAATTTTAAAAAACTTGCTAAAAATAGATTTTCTTTGTTTAAAAATCACCTTTATCACCAAAACTCTTCAATTAAAGTAATATAATATACAATACTTATATTTTTTGCAAAAAATTACCAATATCACCCAAATACGATGCATGCGATAAAATACCTATACTGATTCAGTATCATGTTTTCAAAATATTTTAGGTAAGAATGAATTTTTACTTTTCATTTTAAAAATCATTATTCGATGGTTCTCTTTCCTGTAGTGACACGAGAATTGTGAATTATATATATATGTATTAAAAAAAATAAATAAATAAAATTATATGGGAAAAAAATGTTCAACATTCCAAAGCGAAGTACTGTGCAGTTGTTTACATGCAGGTTACGAAAATACCAGCAGAGATTTTAGTGTCTGTGTTCAAATCTAGTGTATGGAAGTGGATAGGGGTAAGCGAAACTGACCTTTTGCTAAGACTGGGTTGTTTTTAAGTTAAAACGAGTGTTTTTCTCTATAAAGCATAGAAAATTTATTTTTCAGAACCATTATGAGAATGGTAAAGAGGGGAAGTCAAACCGACTAGCTAATAAGTTGGGAATAAATTGACCAATCAAATCTAAAATTGGTAGATCTAGTCCTTATATGGAAGGTACTTTTTGTACCAAATTTCGTGACTGTTGAAAGAGAATTGCAACTTTTACTGAGATAACATAATTAGCAACTCCAACAACACCAAGGAATGAACCATAATACTAACTGAAAGCACATTTGGAAGCATGTTAGATATACTTTAAATCAATACTTATACAAAATTTCTCAACTATAGCTTGAAAATTACTCTTTTTAAAGCCAGAAATCGGTCAAAAATGCAACAAAATCACCCCTACCAGATGTGTAAGGCTTATCCGTACCAAAATTGACGGATATTGTCTTTGACCTAAAGCACATAAGTATGCCAAATTTTGGTCCTATCGATTGAAAAATTGCAACCTGTACGCTATTCAATAAAAAATGCATATAAACCCACCTACAGGAAGAAAAATTTGCCCGATACGGACCAAAAACAATAGGGTTCTTCCTTAGGTGAATACGAATATGTTTTTCTAATTTCGAAACCATCCGATAAAAATTACGCCTGGAAATGCACTCAACGCAAAGGGGGTACATATAAAAAAAATGTATTCTCAGAAGACCATGAAAAGAAAAATGTACCCACTCCCACCTCTAGGTCCGAACACTCAATTTTAATGGTAGATGTTTCGCAAAAATCTACTTAAAAAGTGTCAAAATCGAAATCAGCGCACCAAAAAACATACCGACTGATGTATTACACAATAAATATGAAACGTTAAAATTTGGCCCACTTTGGAAGCCCTTGGGGGTCGTGGAGTGAATTAAATGAAAAAATAAACGTCAAATTTGAAACCAGTGCTCTAAAAAACATACCCTGTGATGTATCACAAAATAAACTACAGCAGAACAATCCAAAATCCCCTTTTTTTGTCGTGGACTTTGGCTTCCCCCATTTTTCATTTTTTTCTGTATTAAAAAAAAACAAGCAATTGCTTCACGGTTCAATCTACAGACATTAACTATTTTTCGCCAGTATTGAACATTAGTATTGGCTCTTTCGGCGACGTCTAATTTTTTTAGCCAGTTACACTTTTTGGAGTCGGATTCGTAGAGTCAAGGTCATACGAGTTTACTACAGATACAAAAAAAGTTTCATTTCGAAAACTAAGTCTTCTGTAACTACCCAAAAAATTAACAAAAATGAACGAAATTTGGTATAGAGAAGTAAGAAGGATTTGTCATTAACTTTCACCCACCTTTGAAAATTTTAACCACATCTGAGAGAAGATAATGTGGGTTACCACTTTTTAAATAGTCATGCCATTATAATCTTTGTTTATACCAAAAAATAAGACCCCCGACACAAAGTAAGGTATTCCCTACGTTGGCTTTTCGTGAAAATTAGATAGCTTTTGAGAAAAACAAGGTTGAAAAAGCTTTTGGTTTTAGTAAGCTCCTTACAGCTAAGACACTTTGTCTCTTCGTACACTCAATCCCGCATCCAATCAGTGTCCCTTACCGAACGTAACCTTAGGCGTCTACATAGGCGACTCACCAACAGTAATTTCAGGCCACAGCAAACAAATGAAGATGCCTATAAAACTATACTGCAAAATGCTGATAGCAGAAAATTTTATGAAGAATTTGAAGACAAGTACTTCCTTTCGGAGCGAAGCAATACCTATAGGGGTGCTTTTCCTCGATGAACTTTCCTATTTTCAGACCTTCAACCCTAAATGAGGTCGCACCACCACCATACAAACAATCGAAAAAGCAATACCAGCGAAATTTGCTTCAACTGCCCAAAACTTCAATAATGTATTAACATTTACAACAATTATCACATCACACTACCCACCATATCACGGGCCTCCATTTTACAAGAACGCCATCATCCCTAGAACTCCTGAATTCCCATTTTCTTTTCTCCCCTTCGCCCCCGAACATGCCAAAAAATTTAATATTCCCGCTTTGCCAAAAGAACTATACCATCATGGTGAGTTTTATTCCATGACTGAGGGGTGGTCCAAACGCAAGTCAACATGTGTAATGGCGCTCTACCCCCATGAACCTTCCCAATATATTTTACAAAACTAGAGATAGATATCAATGTGACGTCTTATTTCTCATTTTGTACACAACCTACGATATTTTCTCATCTTTTTATTCATTCATGTTTTTTTTTTTTTTTTTTTGTTTTTTTTTCTTCATCTCCTACATAGGTTATGTATCCTCAGCAATCGTTCAAGGTATCGAATACAACGTCGATAATAGTGAAAACGTCCACACACGACTCGTTCAATTCCACATTTGACTTGCCAGTCGTCATGGTCGCCTCTTCTTCGTCGGATCGCAACGCCATGACACAAAACGACGAAACCGTCCGCGACGAACAGCTGATCTCAAAAGAAAACGCCTTTTCCTATTCGTTGGCCTTGATCATAACCATTAGCATAGGCTGCGTGCTGCTAACACTCAACGTGCTCGTCTTCCTCATCATCTATCGTAAAAAAAGCAATAATCGTTCCAATGGCGATAAAAACAGCGACGGCATGAGAAGCCTAAGCAGCAACAATAGTCTGATCATAGGACCCGAGGGCAGCGCCCAAAATACGAAAAAAATTACCGAAAATGGAGGACCGTTGTTGAATATCAAAACAAATGTTGGTAAGTGTACTTGTTGATAGTATAGTAGCCTCAGTTTGGCTGGATAAAAATCACTATAATAAACGTGCAAGCCGTTAATTATTTCCCGATATTATTTCGCCAATTATTCCCTCGAAGCGCATGTTCCACTATTCACGCAGCCATACACACGCACAAAAAAAAAGTTTGTTGTCTCCTTCAAAACAACAAATTTTACAGTGTTACCAGAAATTCAGGGCTGGCACGAGCCAAAACACCGCTCAGCGGCACTTCAGGGGTTGTATTAAATATGTTTGTCAGTTGTCACAAATATTATTTCATTGGCTTAAAGTTGCCAATGTTACAAGAGTCATCCTCTGGTGGTTTTCTGCCATTGCAGAATCAGCTGGGATATTTTTAGGGGTCTCGCATAACTGGAAACTTAAAATTCCCTGGATACCTGAATGTTTGTACTGAAATAAGAATATGATTACGCCTACAATGAAAAACAACAAAACAAATATCCCTTCAAACTATTTTTCAAGCATGAGGTATAATTGCATGATACAGCTTGGTCTACTTCCAGAAACCAAAAACTCGGCTGCGTGTCTTGTTGTGGAATATGAACTTTATAGGCAGAGCAAAATGATTTCCAGCCCACCATCTCTATTAATAGAAAAAGCTGTAAACCCTAGTTCCATTTATTGTAAACCTCAACTATCTTTTAATGTTTTAAGCTGTTTTGTGGGTGATAAAATTATTTGGATGTTCAATAATAATAAATGAAATAAGATTGTGGTTGAATATTGATATATTTGGATGTTGCCTTTTCACTTTCAGTTTTCAGTTGTCTGGATATTTTTACTATCATTTTAACTGAGAAGTGCTAGCTCAGATCTGGGATTCTCCCCTCTGGTATTATGAGTGAAAAGGGAAGGCAGAGACACTAAGCGGGCATGAAGCAGGTGATGCAGAGGGAACAGGCACATAACAGCACCAGACACACAATAGTCTTTGTGGTGATGTGGTTGGAATGAAAGATGGTGTCCAGGAAAACTAAGTAGTTGTGGTGTGTGCTGAGAAATAGCACCATTTGCCACTCTCAATTATATCAAGTTCATCAGCAAAGTGAGCTCACTCAGGGATTCAAACCAATGGCTCTCACAGTCTTACATCAGGCATGTTCTTAAAACTAATGCAGTAACCATGTGACCATAGACACCATTGCTTGAACCCAAATTAATTCCCTTCTGGTACCAGCAGTATGAGAAGGTGACAGAAACACTACTTGGGCATGAAGCAGCCACAGAGATAGCAGGCACTCAACAATTCCAGGCTGTTGAGGTGTGGCTCATCCCATCTAGTACGCGAGGTGAGGCGTGCAACAAAACTTGGAAGCTGCTGCCATTTGTAGTTCTCAGTCACATCAGGTTATTAGTGTAGAGTCCCGACTTAGGTATTCAAATTGATAATTCTCACATGTCACATTTCACAAGTTCCAAAAATCGACGCCATAACCATCTTGGATTTGAAACCCATTAGGTGAGCAGAGGATATTCTCAGAATTTTAAGCAGGTCACTAAAATTTTATTACCATCAACATCATGAAAAAATTTTCAAAATACTACTATCCCACGTTAGTAGCGGATCTCGGAAAATTGGTCTGGACCTTCGGCGAAAGAGGCTTTTTGGCTCTTAATAGCCTACTAAAAATTATCACCAAGCATTTTGTACTAAGGCTTTTTTCCTCAGATTCATCACTGGTTCATTTTCTTCCATATAGAACAACTACAGAATGCGTTAGAAATTTGGAATGCGGACCGAAACAGAACACAAATACCTAATTAAAGTATATCAGAACAAATCATTTTTGAATTTCGAACAATTACTGAAACTGGTGAGAAAGAGAAAAAAGTATAAACAAAATAACTTACTTAAAAAGACATAAAATTAAATACAGACTCAATTTTACTCAATACTTATTTGAATTTTTCCACCCAATTTTGTTCGAAAACTAATTAACTTGAATTAAGTAGAGATTTTGCTAGTATAAATGAAAAGCACCGTCTAACTGGCAAGCCTTATGTCAGAAAAATGTTACAAAATTTCGAATACCTACCATAATTTCATATTAATTTCATGGTCTCACCAATTAGCGGAGAATCTACGTCAGTTTAGATTGAAGAAAGGAAAACTTTTTACTGGAATTCCATTACTAGAATCCTCCAACTGTACATCAACGAATAAAAGACTCCCCACGGTTAAGAAGAAAAGTAATTTAGAGTTTCAAATGTATACTAACCATACAGCACTTCCAGCTTCAAAAATTTATTCTAAGTGAAATTTCTACGTGGAAATTTTGAATTAAAACTTTTAATTTGTACATGAATTTTCGCCACCACCGCACACCAACACAAAATTATAAGATTTAGTTACAAGTAAACTTTCAACTTGATTTAATTTCTCCTTTTTCATTCTTCGATGAAATTTTCCCACTCTGAATGGGGGAAAAAACCGAAAAAAAAAAAGATTATTCAAAAATTTATTTTTTAACCTTATAAGACCCTTTGAGTGAAAGTCTTCTGTTCAAATTGTTTTACCTTTTTACTAATTTTTGATAAAAACTTGAACTGATTCTCACAGAATTTGGATTAAAATTACTTAAACTACCATGTAATAGACATTTGACAACTGTCAGTTTTTCATCCCTACCGTTTGTCAATCTTGTCATGAAAAATGAAAAAATGAAAGGAAAAAAACTCTAGCACAGCAGCAGCTCCGATAGAAAAAGCAGGTTTCGAAAAATGTAAAATTTGGTAGGTAGTTACTAAAAAGTTATTACCAGATCGCAATAAATATTTGTTCCAAATTACATTCCTATTGGTCTGAAATTAGGCATTTTATGAGGGAAATAAAAAAGAAAATGGTATTATTGGAAGAACCGTGCAACCGATCCGCACAAAAATTTATAGCAAGTTATAATATTTGTTACAAATTTTGTAGCTATTGATCGAAAACTGATAATTTTAGAGTCAAAAGAAAAGTGAAAATAGCTATACCAGAAGTACCGTACGGTCGATCCGCAATAAAATCAATAGGTCAGGTGTCCTTGGCTTAGTATTAATGTTCGTTCCAAATTTCGTGTCTATCGGATAAAAATTGCGACCTGTACCGTGGTAACAAGAAATTGGATCATACTTATACATACATACATAGGCTACATGCATACATACACACATACATACATACATACATACATATATATGTATATGAATATAAATTTGAGTTATTAGTGACAAAATTTTCCTCGAGTTATGAAACGAAAAACATATTTACCCCATCTCCAGGTCGTTCCATGACACCGAAAGTAATAAGTAGATTTTCAATATAAAACCTACTTAAAAACTGAATGGGAGACTTTCCAAAATATCTGAAGCTATGATAGCAGGCGTTGATGTACTTACATTACAGTTTGGTATGGGTGCGCTATTGTTATCCAAGTAAATGCAGTTTTGTTCACTGCTTCAAAAGTTCGGCTTAAATGAAAGAAATTTAGGTGATTCTCATCAGTAAAGGATGATATTAAAATGCAATGTAATCTGTAATAATTTTCGTCCATGTTCGTGAGTGGTTGGCAATGCCATCATTTAGTAACTTCAAGCATCTAATGGCACTTAACTACTTTAAATGGAATTTGTTGCTCCAATCCACCTTTCCAGAAACGCTCGAATTTCCAGGATGCAATAATATCAAAGGCGTATATATTATAGCTCCGTTTTAAGGGAGGTCAACTCATTCTTAGGGGTTTCTTCAGCTGCAAACAGAAACTCCACTGCCTACAACTTATGCACCGGCGGGCCTTTACTTATATCTTACAGCACAGCTGCTATCGGTTTTCAGAGTTGTACCAAAAAATAAAAAATATTGGTCTTAATTTTTTAAATTGATTGCAACCTTAATAAAAAAACAGGTAATAGCGGAAAGTAACTGTTTTTGCTCTTTGTAGTCAGTACTGTAGGTCTACATAGGCAAATAATATAATTTTTCACGAAAATTTCTTAATGTCATGCCTCTAGTATACCTTGCTCCTTGATCATTGAGAAAAGTGAATAGTCGTGTTTACTGAACATTTTTTGTTTATCTTAAAGTGAATTTTCTACTGTTGAACTTTGATGGAATTTTCAGGAGACACGGCGTCTGAAAAATTGATTTAATGCGGATATCGATTTAATATTGATTATATGTCAAACTGATCTATCGATTAGTCACCCATCGCCTTTTAATTTTAACAATTTTGTTGCAATGAATAGTGAATATTTGCCAACAAGCTGCGATATCCATCTTAAAATTATTTTCAAAAATTTTCTTCAAAATATAATTAAATAATTCACGTATCGAAAAATGTTTCAACATCACAAATGCCTTAACATTCATCCACGTAAATCTATTTTTCTCTTCCAGATCCTAGAGATCACGACCCATATCACAACATCGAGACTAAAACAAAATCCTACATGGTAGACCAATCTGTTATGTTTGTTCTGGAGCCACTAAAACACGCAGACTACGATTACACCTACAGCAAGCATCGAAATGAAAATGATTTGCACAAAAGCCACTGCGCCACCTTACCAAAGCAACCATCACGCACCACATGCAAGTTAAATGACACAACGTCATCGTATTGGCCATCCAAATTGGATGGAAGTGGTGTCGGAGAGCGAACTGAAGCACATTCCAGAAACGCATGTGAACTGGGTTTAGGCACCATTCCTCGACCACCCAAGTCCATACTCAAACACCAGTCCGTCAATACTGACGTAACGAAATGTTCCGACGATTACACTAGAATTCGGGTGTAGAAATGCACAAATATTCAAAGCAAGAAGAGACAAAAACAAAAAATTCAACATTTCCTCAAACTAATTTTAAAAATTGCTAATGCAAAACTTTTATATATCTGTGATTCATTATTTTATCAGTTATTGATAAGATCTTTTTTTTTTGTACATAAACGAACCGTTATATTGTTGTTTTTCTCTATTTTGTGTAATAAAACAAATTTTTCAATTTGTTCAGATTCATTGAAAATATTTAATTAAAATAGAATAAAATATAGAACCGCGCCGGTTCATTAGTCTGTTGGCGCGTGTTTAATAATATCACACATACGAAGCCGAATACACAAAATATTATAATACTTTACACTCGATCAGTGTGCTAATGCGTGTGAAATAGGTCACATGGAAAAGGAAGATCCTTGTGGTAGGTGCAATTCAGGCTAGCTAGTAGAAGTCTCTTTACCTACCTTGGAACTGCCAGGACAATAGCTCTTAGAAATAGTTTAGCCAAGGGGGTAAAATTTTCGATTTAACCAACTTTTTGAGAAAAAAAAATTAACAATTAGCAAAATATCTCTGTCGCGCATCAACCACGGTAAGTATATTTTCCAAAAGTGTCAAATTTTGTAGTGGCTGCCATTTGAAAACCAGTGGACCGATTTTGTTCAAATTCAATATTAAACCGGTCCCTAATATTTCTCTACTGCCGTAAAAATTTCAAGCCAAAATGTTCAAGTTTACGGGAGTTATCGTGATGACAACATGGTGAATTTGTAACACTTTGAGAACTCCTTCCTCAAAAACTAGCAGATAAATTTCAAAAATTTTAACACGAATATGTAGCCCATGAAAGTTTCTAACAAAACCCCAAGTTTCATTGCCATAGGTCAAACAGTGGATACTGTACTAATTCCCAAAAAGTGCCAAAATGAGAAAAAAGTGGAAATATATATATATAATATGATATAGTGTACAGAAGAATTTGAGTGACCTATATATTCGTAATCTAGGACTCAAGATCGGCGCTTTTCCATAGGTTCCGCCCCCAGGCTCCGCCTTTGCACTGAATGCAACAGTTGCATTTTCCTTTGGAAAATACACTGAAAGAAGTCAACAACTGGGACAATTTCGCCAACTTGAATTGAGTCAAGCGAAACGACCGCCCTGAAATAGCCCCTGGGAGTAGATAGAAGGTGAAGTATTACAACTAACATCAATTGCAGGAATTTTTCTTCATAATCATATGAAATTCATGAATAACTTTTCGGGTTAATATCTTCATTTGGTTCTGGAGCAGTATTTTAAGGAGGGAAGAAACAATTTTTTGATGGTTAAATCAGAAGAATCAGTGATAGCTGATTGATATCTATGTAGGGCTACGGAATGGTCAATTATTTCAACTGAAAGGCACCAATTTTCCACACGCTTAAGAACATCTAGTCATAAGATCGACGGTGGTTGGTCTCAAACTCCCTAAGCATCGATTATAAGGTCGAGCCCCAAACCACTACCTCTAGCAGACCACTTTCTATGGTAATTTTATCAATACTGTTTAACTGCATAACACAGAAATTAAAGAACGGTTTATACTCACTGATTCATTCACTTTGATCTAATTACCTAAAGAGCTGATTAAGGGGAAACACTGTATTATGGTTTATACTTTTTCTCGCGATTTATTCTCTATAAAGTTAAAATTTCCCTACTTTACAAATTAAAGTTTAGGGATAAAAGAATAGAAAAAGTGAATTTAAACCCCGTTCACTGATTTAAAAAAAATGTCAATGGGATTCATAAAGAATTGTAAGTATAATCAAGTCTTAGAATTATAACAAGACCGACTGAAATTCAGTGAGTTCGTACAAATTACGAAGTTAGAGCAGTAAAACAAATAAGAAGGCTAGTTCAGTTCATTTACAATAATTCATCTTTTAATTTTAATGGATTTTGCAGACGCTAAAGAACTACGGAATTTATTTGAATTCATGTCATATTTTCAACTTTCCGCTTCTTTCTGGTGAATTTTACTTACGATTTCACAGAAAACGTATTAGATAAAGAAACTTGCATGCGAAAAAAGACAGAAAACACAACTTTTTAGGCCAGCAAATCCGTTGAAATTAAAACCAAAAATGTTGAATAAAATTAGTAACAAAAAAACCTCTGCTCGTATGAACCTTGGAATCATTTTTTCAGATTGTGACGTTACACAATCCACGTCTATCCGAGAGCTCCCCTCTCCTGGTGGGGTCTATTCAATTGAAGGAGAAACCCTTTTGAAGGAAATGCTCATTTAGCAGAGCTACATCTCCATAATCCTCCTTATTGTGAGACAAGACATTTTAATCAATCAACCACACTGAACAGCTCCATGCTCCAGGTGACAATCCATCCATAACTCTAAGGCCCCCTGTCCCTCCCACTATCTAGCGAACACGCCGGAATTTATCTTCTTCGATGGGTGTCATACTCATGGGCAGCTCTCTGACCCTATGGCCTCGAAAGACGAACTCCACCCCCATAGACGGCTCCAAAATATTGGGGACAAATTCAGGGTTATTTCTCGTTTGTTTTTTGTTTTTTTTTACTTCAGATTTGAGATTAAATTTTTCAAAAATATTTTTCTGTAAGAGATTACGTGAATTCAGATCAAATCTATGGCTCTTTTCTCTCTCAGTATCTTTTTCCGGTATTTTTTCTCAGCCATTCACATTTTCCAAAGAAATCACATTTCTGGGTTGATATCATCCAACATTAACGCTATCAAAATTTATTTAGTGGTTTTGCGAGGATGAGAGATCAGCACTTTATTCTCCGAAAGCATTGCAGACGACTATTACTTTTCTTTGTACAACGTCCATGAGAATGCAAATTCTCCCTTTTAGTTTTTTCTTCTTTTCTTTTTTCATTCATGAGAACGAAATTTCAATTGAAAATTCCAAATTAAAACTTACCGGAAACAGTAACAAAATTTAAACTAAACGTTTTCATCGCAAGTCGAAAATATTTCTCAATTTTCGTATTCATAAAATCATTTACTATTTTCTCTGTCGTCTCTCGAAAAAGTGATGAGGTTCTAAAAAAGGAGGAAAAAAAAGTGGAGAAAACCAAGGCGCAAACGAAGAAGTAACCTTATATAGAAAAAGAAAAATTTAAATTACTCGCGCCGTATTTCGACAACATTTTAACCTATCAAAAAATTTTCTTATTTTTCTCTCCACGTTTTCAAGTTTACTTTTATTAAGTTTTTTCTTTTTTTTCTATTCGTCGTTACTATGCTCTTCGTTTACTGATGGGTACAAGATTTTCTTAAACTTTCAAGAAGATATTTTCCAAACAATTTTCGAATAAGGGAAAATTTTTCCGTGTATTTTACGCAAAACAATGAGTATAAGAGTATAGCGAATGCGCGAATTTATATACGAGGAAAAACATAATCCTGAACAAACCCAACTTCGTATAGCCTATCATATCAGATGCTTCTAAAGGATTCGAAAGTTTAAAGAACCTGGATCATTCGGAAGAAGCAACCTGCTGTATTCATACCCGCCCACAGGATGGCTAAATTCGCAAATTTCATAATCCAGCAAAATTCTCATTTTCTGGTGACAAGAAGGTCACGAAGAGAAACATAGTTTTGAAAAATGGAGAAAAATTCAAACAAGGAAAGAGAAAATCGGTCCTTACATTTACACAGTATAAATTCTCCATACATTTTAAAAAGTCAAGATATTTTGACGAATTTTACCGACAATTTCAGTATAAAATGGAAAAAAGTCCATATTCTTCGTGAATTTTTAAATATCTAGGAACTAATTACATTTTAAGATACTTTTTGGTAAAAATTTTACATAAAATTTACTACGAAAAACAACACCCGTTTACAAGCAAACTGGTAAAAAGAGCTGAACCTTGAACAGTCCCACCAGAAATTTAGAAGCCGAACTTCGAGGAATCTGAGCAAAAGATTCATCGATTATTACTTAAGGGACATAAAAATCAGCCGTTAATACTTCGAAGGTACCTCACTTCGGCTAAATTAACAATGCTTCCATGGTAAAGATGAATGTTAGTGTTCAGGAGGCTCTTGTCAAGAAAACTAACCTCGGGAAAACAAATCATCCTTACACTGGCCTACATAAGGATAAACCACTTTAAGATTTTCCCGTCAAGCAGTTGAGTAAACTCATATCTTTGTAGAGTTGGTGGTAAAACTCAGCTTCTTAAGTCCGTGTCAATCTGAAAACTGACCAAATATACCAACTGAAGGAAGGCCACCGTCATGGTTTTCTCAACGCACATTTATCATCCCTTAGCATGCAGTTTATGCTTTTGAATTCGCTAGTAAGCATTATAAGCCTACGTTTTTCCAAAATGTATATTTTCAAGACTGAACAAAAGCTGTACCCACAGTCATTTTCTGTTAATTTACTTGCGTTGAAGCACACCCATCTGATCACATTGACAATATCTTCCAGTTGTCATTAACCTATGGCTAAGGAAGAAAAATTGGGGGCAACTGTTAAGACCTTGGTGAGAATGAAATCATCTTAATTACAAATACAGGCCGAGCATTCAACTTCGAAATTTATGCACTTAATCAACAACAGTAGAGGATATTATACAGAAATCACAAATTACGTCGCTTGGATAGGAACTTTTGTTTACATTTAAAAACTGACATCGTCTCCGTCCATCATATTTATTGGGCCTACGTAAAAATATTTCGGAAAATTTAGCACTGTCGTCGTATGACATATAGTCTACCCAACGAATTGCGCCTCTTTGCCTCTCATTTCCTCTTGGCTCCAAGCTTGGCAATGAATGCTCCGATAGCAAATAAAATATGAAAAATGATGGAAAAAAGTTTACGCTTGCAGCGTTTCATAAAATTTTAAAACTCATCGTGTGTCAAAGTTAGGACGAAATATTTCGAGATAAAAATTCGTTTCACTTTCCGTATCTAGAGACATCGATTTTATTATTATTCTAATGGCTTCGGTCGAAAAATTCGCTGTTTAAACAACAATTTTTACTCTTTTCCCTTTTTCTCACCATACTTCTCACTCTTTGTCGTCTCCTTCTCTCTTCCGTTCTTTCTCCCTTACTCCAATAATTCTTAGCCTAGTAGAATAGCGAAGCTGATTATTATTTACATGAGTAATCACGGAAACAGCCTGTTCCTGAACGAACGCCTACATCCCTGCATGTAAAAATCCTCCGCACAAATCGCGTCACGGTTTAAAATTACACAGAATTCTATCGACTATCAATTTTATATGCACGCAAACAAACGCAACATACTCTCATCAGGTAGGTATCTATAGGTTATTTTGTGCTTTTTTAATTTTCGACTTCACACCATAATATAACCGAATGACTGTGGCAATAGTCGAGGGCGTTTTACCGATGCAATTTTGCAATTTACGATGCATCACGTCTGCAATATTCTGTTTTCATTTTCTCCGTATTTTTTCATCCATTCATTCATTATTTCGTTGGCGTATTTATCTGTTCGCGAAGTCTTACGGAGTAATAGGTTAATGGCATTGAAATTTTGTCACAGTTCGATGATTAATACGAATTATGAAAATAGACGAACCCATTGTGCAGAATAGATGTTTAGAACTTATACCTATATACTTCGAAGGAATAAGGAAAAAAAAACTCGACAGCAGCAGCAGTTCCGTTATAAAAAGTAGGTTTCGAAAAATATAAAATTAGGAAAGTTCGTAATACGCAATTGTTCAGAATTACATTCTTATTGATCCAAAATAAAGAATTTTGTAGGCGAAAAAAAAAATGAAAATATTGTTATCGAAAGTACCTTGCGGCCGATCCGCACAAAAATATACAGCGAGTTGTAATATTTGTTAGAAACTTCGCTGCTGATCGAAAAATTGATAATTTTATAGCCAAAACAAAAACGAAAATAGTCATACCTGAAGTACCGTAAGGCCGATCCGTATCGACATTTATAGTAAGATATAATAGATCATAGTAATTATTTGTTTCAAATTTCGTAGCTATTGGCTAAAAATTAAGAATTTTATAGCCAAGACAAAAATGAAAATAGTCATACCGGAAATATCGTACAGCCGATCAGCAACAAAATCAATTTGTCAAGTCCTTGGCTTAGTACTAATGTTCGTTCAAAATTTCGTGACTATTGGATAAAAATTGCAACCTGTACTGTGGTAACAAGAAATTGGCTTTTATATATATATATATGAATCTGAGTTATTAGTGCCAAAATTTCCCTTTAGTTACGAAACGAAAACCTTACTTACCCGCACCCCCAGGTCGTTCCATGACACCAAGACGATTAAGTAGATTTTCAATAGAAAACCTACTTAAAAGAGGAATCTGTGGCAAGTTTAATTTGGGGACAGAGGGCCCAGAAGAGCCCAAATTTTGAAATGAATAGCAATTCTCAAGTAAATTTTTAAAGACGCCGTCAGAGCCGATTCATTGGGAAGTTTTCGAGTATTAAATGCCTCAAGGCTTGAAAAAAACACCGAATTAGCTACATCGCTTGAAAAAATTATTTCATCCATTTACAATCCCCTCCCAAAGGTGAATCTTATAGTTGGCATTAAGAAGGTCTATCAGTTTATTTCCCTTGGCCCCGAAATTTCTGTTCAGAACGGTAATTTTGTACTCCTGAGAGTAATTTTTTTCCTTAACTCTGGAGACGAGGAAAATAATTCCCAAGGTAACATTCATATAATTTGTAATTATTAATCAAATTTTCAATCAAAATTATCTGACCACAAATAGTTTAGAGTAATTATATATTCTGATAATTTTAACTCATCTGTCGCTAAATTTCACCAATTTTTTCATGACTCTTTACAATCTTCCTGAGTACTAAATTGAAAATAATGAAATCTCATCAAGACCTTTTAGATTATGTTAAGTAGGGTAAATGTGAGGTCATGTGGTGTGAAACTTTTACCTACTCTGATAACATTTTTGAGTGCGCCCCTGCAGTAACTGTTTATACTTAAGCATGTAAATCCACAAATGATAAAATGGAGCACTATTAAAACGCATCACCCAGTTAGTTGGGCAAATATTATTTGAAAAGTTCATCCACTATCTCCCAGGGAAATGAAAGTATTTAGTGAACAAATTTTATGAAATAAAAATTCTAGAGACTGGACTAAAAATGTTCAGCACTCACTTCTGCTCAAACTCAATTTTCAAATACCACAACTATTCGAAAAAGGAGGATATTCTAAATTAAAGTCAGCTGACTTTCCAAGACTTGTTGGTTATACCAATTAAAGAATACCCAATGTTTACGGTTTTACACTTTGTGATAATTACATGATCTGCGACTTGATAATTTGTACTTGATCATTATTATATTTTCTGTATTACGTTTTTAGTCGACTTATGGTCTCTGATACCTGAACATCAATACATTCTAGTCACAATGTTTTTATGTGTTTTATTAATTCTTTTAACTATTTTTGAGTGCCATTTTAATGGTGTATTCTATCACAGTTCGAGTTACATTAGTTTGTGTTGTGCGATGACATTTTCTTTGAAATAGTTATTTCCAAATCTCACATATATGGTTAGATGCAGCCAGATGTGATATACTGAAGCAGTTCTGATAAATACAGATATAGTAACTTTCTCTGTAGAAATTCAAGCGACAAATATTTTAACTGTGCAAATTTTACAGAAAAAAAAAAATCATTAATGACGGAGATACTAGTGAAAAATTGATTAGAAGGCAAATTTTCCACATTTTTTGCAATAGCAAATGAAGTGGAGACTTGTAGTCCTTTACTTTCTGATTTTGGCTGTTCATACAACCAATTTATGAAGAAAATCAGTTTTTGATGATCTTGTGAAATAAACACCCATTTTTTTACTAAAGATCCTAGATGAGAGCAAAGCACCAGTTGAGCGAAACCGAATACACCACCATTTTGGATGAGTATATGACAACAGCTGCTCTCAAACCTACAACCATTCGATTACAATGCCAAGCACCTAACCATTATATCTACCTTCAATGAAAATAACGTAGATATCAGGGATTTCTGCTCTTGTAACTTGTTATTTCACGAAACACGTCAGTTTGCAGTACAAAACATAATAGGTACCTACCTACTTTCCAAAAATCAATTATAGACGATCCTGCTCTTGATTGAATTATACATAACCTTTCATAGATACACTTGATTGTAACCAGTCATGTAGCATTGCGACAGCTTCGTCGAATTTCAATCCATTCATTTCCTGAAATTCACCTTCATGTTGCAAATATACACAATTTTCGTTTTTTTTCTTTCTTTTTTTTTCAACACTAAGGATATCGATAGTGACGTCTCATAGTCTACTTTAATTTCCTGATTCTGTTTCTCGAATAAGTAATTTCGATAACGTGCTTTCATTTTGCAAAATGTCAGCCGACAAAATAGATATGTGTATCTTTTCTCCCCTGCAGTCCACCATCTCTTAACTAAAAAGGTCACATCAATAATACTCCCCCAATTCGGAAATGTTTTGTGAATGAACGGAGAAAAAAATAGTCATAGGGATCTTTTTTTCTTCTCATAAGTTTGTTTACATTTTGAAATTAAGATCGTAAAACCTACTCATTCTTAATTAGCATGTTAATAAAAATAAAATAAAAATTGAATTCTAAGTAAAATAATTAATTTTGTTAATTAGTGAAAATTTTGAAATTTATAAAATAATTTGAAACATACCTAATGAATCCTTTTTTACAAGCATTTATGACTGGTACATCTGATATCGTTCTTTGAAGTGAATTTGATAACAAGTTTAGTAAGTTCCTACAGTAATTTTGGAAACAGAATTCAGCAAAAATGTTACGGGCTCCTTAATATATAACTGTATCCTACTGAGGAGAGAAAAAATACTAAACAGGTACATCAAGCTTAAAATATGTGTACAAAGCGTAGGCTATTAAGACTATGACTGTATTAAAATTCTTCAAATATTTTCTTAGAAAAGTTCTTGTTTTAAAGAAGTCAGACGGCCTCAAGATTTAAAATTTTTTAAGTTACCGGTTATTTCGTAGGTAACGTAAACCCTTCAACGCCATCATTAAATTAATTGCGTCTCATTCTCAACGATTCATTTTTTCACGAAAAATATGTTGTGGTATTTTGTATAGACTGATGCATTGCGGAGGCACTTGTAATCTCTGATTTTATGATGACCAAATAAATAGCAAGTTTGCTGATTGCTGAAGAGTGCTGAAAAAACATATTGACAATTTATATAAAAAAATACAGAAGCAAAATTCCAGCACAGAATAGAAACAAATAAAAGCTAACTAGGCTTCTAATTTGTTTTTATCTAATTTTTTGTAGTTTCTTACATATTTGTTTCAATGAGGCATAAATTCCAGCAGCATTTGTACAATTGAAGAGAAAAGAGAACCTCAGTCCCCAGCTGAGAGCCTCTTTAGTTTCCAGGAATTTTAATGACACTGAAAACTTTCATATATCCATATTTTTGTGGGTTACTTGCCATTTTACAAAATTTTTTCTTATGTTGCCGTAAATTTGCCAAAAATGCTAAAACTATAGACACATTAATTAGAAAATAAAATACTTTGTATCAACGTTTTATATTTTGTTACTTAACTAGAATAACATACTACATATTGTGTAAAAATATGTTTCAGTTAATAAGAGTGGACTATTTATGTGCACCAAATGTCAGGACTTGGATTTTCAAAGGTACATACCCTATTTTATGGAGATTAGTGACAATGCATGGCCCACATTATGGAAGTTGGTAATTTACACCAATACATTTAATCTTAATCTTGGTTTTAGTCTCATCCATTCGGTACAATCATTGACTGTTAAAATGATAAAATTAAGCTTACCATCTATATTCTTCCAAAATAAACAAGAATCTTAACTTCCTGCAAACAACCGTATAGTAAATTATCACTTACAGGAAAAAATAAAACACTAAATATTACAAATTATTCAAATTACCAGGTTTCAATAATTTTGCGGTATATTCAGATTTTTCCTCAAACTGGTTTTGAACAGTCGAGTTTTGACACAGATCTTGGTACAGTACTTAGGATATTTATCTTAGTCTTGGTTTAGCAAAAGGTGCTAGACCAAGACTAATTCTGCTTGTTATTAATAGAGACATTGAGAATATGCAAATCCCAGTATTAACGAGTCCCCAGGTTGACTATTTTCTCCAACCCCCTTAAACGGAGAGTTTTTTTTTATTATAACAAAATAAAATATTATATAATTACAATTATTTATATATAAGTCTGTCTATTTAGGTATGTTTAATTGAAAAACATTGTCAATCATTTACAAAATTTTGTGGCCTTGTCGTCAGAAATAATTAATAACATTGAAAACGAAATAATGAAGTCTTATCGAGGCGACTCTTATTTTTGTTTTTCCTGTACCATTTTTATAGTAATATTTTTTATTTGTCGACGCAAGAGCATAACCATACCAAATACTATAATACGGCTATAAATCTCTCCAGGCGCAGTGGTCATATTATGTTCCACCGTTTCTACCAACGCCAGAAGCAGCTTTGAAAACAATATGAAAGCCCTTCAAAAATACCCTAATTCAATTTACCAAACAATATAAATTTTATGCAGTTTGCCTTCCAATAGTCGTTGCCCCAAACGACGTTTGGATTTCAAACGCTAATTTTTGAAAACGCCAGAGGTAAAATAAATTATTCGTAAGAGGAGAAAAAAAACAGAGAGAGACACACGAGACATACCGAGAGAATAAGAAACCAGTAGTGACCCCTGTAACTTTCTAGTAGAAGAATTAAATCGGTCTAACCTCGTCTTCAAACCGTACTCCACTTCTTCACATTGAATAAGTACATATTTTTTTCTCTCTCTCTTTCTTTCTCATTACTAAACTAACAAAAAATTATAATGATATCGATTTGTTATGGAGGAGATGATCGTGATATAGTATTTCAACAACTTTACATAAATGGAGAACTCGAAGGCCTTGCGTCTCAAGACAGTCGATAACGATATGACAACATATGTTCATTACCTTTCTCGTGGGGCAGCAAAATGTGACCATATACCCTCACAACTTTTTGCTTTCGACCAAAAACGAAAGTTCTAGAAATTACGAAACATGTTTGAAGAAGTTTTCCATTATAACGCGAGTGGTTACACAAAAGACCACCATCTGCGAGGCATTTCCTTTTGAAAAAAAAATACCGGAAAAATTTATCGAAAATATTGTAAATACGAAATTTTTTTATCAGGCGAATGTATTTGCTTTGAGATTGGGAAAGTTTAATTAAAAACATGTTCCTAATTTTTTTTCGCTAAATCGATAACGAAATTACTCTGCATTTATATCTGGAATTTAGTGATTTGATCTGCCTTGAAATTAATACAGAACTTTCTGAAGATAATTTTGTGACCACAAAAATTTAAGCTCAAATCACACTCTCTTTTTTGTTAAGAAACTTGAGGAAATAGATGTCATGGGTTTAAAAAGTTCTCATTCTCACATATTCCTTCAAAATTCAGTACAGTATCAGAGCCCTTCAATAACTTTATTAATCTTTCCTTTCCATTTCCAGAGTCTATCTAAAATACATTGAAATTTTCAGTTTGAAGTGGGGAAAAGGGGTGAAAGTGTTCTTCTGGTCAAGGGCATGAGGTAAAAAAAATAGATTAACTCGTTCAACGTATCTTCGACCTCAGGAAGTTCCCTTTTATCTCTTCAGCTCTAACTAGTGATAACCAAGGCCCTAGTTTTACATCAGTATTCTCAGTTTTAGTCTCCGTTCTGACGGCCAAGTCTCTGGTTCAGTCATGGCCTTGAACAATCAAATCTTGTCGTCTTGATCTCTACCATTCTCACAAGACATAGATAATTACTTATGACCAAACTGGGCTCATCATTCACGTCCTTCGAAAATGTACAAGAATCTCAACTTACCACAATCAACGGTATCTTAAAGAATGAAACGAACCAAAAGAAAATACTACTATTTCAAACTATTCAAGTAGCAAGATTATGAATATTTTGACATTTGTTTGTATTTTTTCGTAAATTTTGCTTATTTTGGCATTAATTTTACACAGTCAACTTAATTATTGGTCTTAGTCTTGCACAGTCAGTTTCGGGTTTCGGTCTTGGTCTTCCAACCATAGATATGATATTGATCTTGGTATTGCATCAATATTCTCAGCCCTTGGGCTAGGTTTTGATCTAGCACTGTCGAGTCTTAGTCCTGCAGAAAATGCAAGATCAAGATCATGAGTGTAAGACCAAGACCATACATCACTAATTCCAGCCTATCTGACGTAAGCTCACATTTATGTTAAGACTACGTTGCAATAGATGTTTAAATTTTTGCTAAAGAATCGAATTCAGAATTTTATCCCAGTTTAAACTAATCGTGTCAAGTTACGATATGTCGAATTTTAAGTTGAAAAACAGAAAAACATAACATACAATATAGGGGCTACGGAAAGGAGTGAAAATCTTTATCGTGACAGTAAAAAAGTTTTCGTCTCATCGAAGTCCAAACACTTTTCTTTTCACTTGAATCATCGTTATCTTAATTCCAATTTGTGTGGCTAACTCTTTTCTCCATTTTTTCCTTAAATCAAGCTTTAGTCACCCCTTTGTAACGTTAAAAACAAAAAAACATCGGTGAATGAGACAACAAGAGGTTGGAAAAGCGGAAAAAGTTGAAGAAGAAAAAAAAGGAAACGAAAGTCAAGACATCGGCCCTTTATATTGTAAACAAGTTTTTCAAACTAAAAAAGTTCACCCTTATTCGATTTTCTCTAGTTTACAAGAAATTGCCGCATTATGTGTACTTCACTGCGAAGAGAAACCTACCTTCACATATTCTACAAAAATATAAATTCGTTTTTTTTCTCCTTTTTTTTCTCCTTTTTCTTATCATATCTATTAGATTAGAGAAAATAACGAGTATATAAAAGTTTTCACGTGTGTAAATGTTACGCTTTTACACAAACTCAACCCATTACCAAAGAGGGTTGAATTTATGAACCTTGGTCGTTTTTAAGCTAATTAACCCGAAAGTAAGCATTTTGTTGCGTTGTGACCCAATTTATGTTCGCGTTTTAACTTTCAAGATAAAAATAACCAAAATTTGTATAAAAGATTGTTAATTTTATGGGGTGTTTGTGTTGAATGTGAGGGTATGCAGAAGTTTGGAAAACAAAATTCTTCGTTTGGCAAACAGTGGTGCAGTGAACCCCATTCCAGTCTTCGTAATTCGTTTTTTTTTCTACCAGAAGTACTGCAGGCAACTACACCAAATGAAACTAATTTATAAACTTACAAATTTTCGTTATTTATCTTGGTATTTTATTTCTTTTACAAGTGAGAAGGGCGGAGAGGGGTGAGAGTCGGAGACGAGGTACGAATGAAAATATTTCTTATTTTCTTTTATCAAAAGCTACCTGTAGGTTTGCTCTCGGTTTTTGTTTTTCTTGTTGTTCTCTGCACTAGACTGAATGGAAGCAAAATCGAAGACTGTACAGGGTAACGTAATATCAAAGGCTACATTTACTACTTACTCCGAAATTTCTACTCATTTTCCTTCAAAATTTCACAATTTTACTACTTCTAACAAATAGTGCATCACATAACCGTTCATTGATAAATTCAGTGGCGACCAGTGGGGTCAGGAAGGGTTTGAATACCAAGCTGAAGAGATGAGGAGACGCAATTAATCTCACAGTCTAAGAATATGGGGCTAAAAATAATCCATGAGTTACTTTCTTTCTTTCTTTTTTTTTTAGTGAACGGCGGAAAGAAATAGAAAAATAGAGAGATTTAAAAGCAAAACTAAACAATTTATTGTCTGGGGATATCCAAAAAAATTTTTTTTTCTCACAAATACTCTTTGTTTTGTATGTTCTGAGAATGAGAACACAGTCGAAATGTAGCGGAAGAATATTTTTTGCTACAGCAGCACTTATACCTGTGTACCTATATCTATCTACTGCAATCGGATTGCTGATCCCATCATTTTTCTATTTTACTGTTTTCACGGTGTTTTACAACTTCATAACCGAAGTCTTTATGGCATACTCAATTTATATCGAATCACTTTCCATTACTAGTCACGTCTTTTTGTGCTCGTAAAATGTCGAACAATGATCAGAATATTTTTCACTTCCTTATGGTAGAAAAACAAATGAAAAAAAAAAAAATTCTTTTCATGCTTGAGATGTCCAACCTGTTTTCCCAAAAATTCAAAATTCGTTCTCCCATTCCTTTCACCCCTAGTTTTTTTTCTTCTCTCAATATTTATTCCTAGGTTATATGATTGCCGAACATTTCTTATTACAAAAATGTATGTACGAATCATTGAATTCTAACACTTTGTTCTCGTACTTTTCTTCGTGCATGGCTAGACTACAAACTCAAACTTGTTTCACATCAACCAACTGTCCGTGTATCTTTATTTGCCGCATAGCCTAGCCGTGAATTACGAATATGCACACAATAGCCTAATGTATGTATTCTCGTTTTGGCTTGCCTATACTTTTGCAGTTGGTATGGTTGCTCGCCATACTGGACTGAAAAATACGTTACTATTTGAAATGAAGCAGCAGCCGAAATATTTATATGGTATGATTTTGTACAAGGCGATGCGATTGGCAGGTGATTCTAAGGGTTTTTGTCTCCATACCTAAGTGCGATCGATCCGTATAGTTAGGCTACCAGTTAGTTGAATTTTAGCAGTCGGATCGCACTGTGTAGAGGTTTTTGCCTCAAAAGTGTTTTTTTCCCTCTAATAATCTTCACTCAAATTAAAAACTTACTCGTTTGGCATGTCCGCTACGTTTAATGTTACAAACTATAATCGCGAATTGTGTGTCTAAAATTACCCTTGCTTTCAAGGTTTCATGCCTAATTATGGAAACTTCAAAAGTTTTGTTTTTTTAATACTGTTCAAAATATTTTGGCCACAAAGGCGTCCAATTTGTAGGCCCTTTTTAGTATTATTTTGAAATCCAATTAATACAATTTGACCACCTTGGTCAAACTCAAATTTTGGCTTAATCAAAATTTGAAAGGAATCACAGAGGGGCGCACAAACTGCGTTTCCAGTGTGATTCAACATCAACAACCAGATTGAGCGGTTCGAACAAGCACTGAAATTTCCCAGAAGTTGTGAATTTTCCAACTTTAGCTGCTTCCATTCACATAAACGCTCATCAGCAGGGCTTATTGAGCCAGATCAACGAGGGGCAACTTCAGTAACACACCCCCTGGACATCGCATCATTTCCAGGCCGCTGCGAAGCTGTGGATCCGGAACAGTAATATACAGTTTTTCTTTTATTTGTTCTATACTTGTTGTTTTTTTTGGGAATCAAAATTAATGTGAAATGATAGCCTAAAATAACTAGGCATGTGGTGGGAGGGAGGGTTGGTTTTTTCTGGTCAGTTGGATGTCCTGTCTGTTGTGGTGATTTTTCCCTATTCTTCCTCAATTGTCTTTTTCCTACACTTGGCCATGCAGGTGTCTTTACTTTTACATGCCTATCTGTTGGCTCTTTTTTTGTGTGGTTTTTATGACTTTTTTGGACGTCACATGCTTTTCACAGCTTTTGTAATATATTGGCGAATTTTCAAATACAGACATACACCTTCGCACATAAACGCAATTCTGTTTTTTTATTTACATTTTTCCATAATTGAGGCCATAAGGTAAAGTATATGAGAAGAAATAAGAAACAAAGACCGAATAGACAACGAAACAATTGTTTCTCGTTAAAGAATTTTTTTTTTTTAACACGGCTGTTCAGTGCGAAACGCTGTCACATAGCCTAAATTGGAAAATTATTTCTGCCATCTTACGACCACTGATGAACATCGTACCCTGTAGTGTGTGTCTGTGTAATGTATCCTTAAGAGGTGGTAAGTCTATTGAAAATGATGACCGATTAATATTCTAAAGGTACGCATAAAATTATACTCAGATGTAAGCCTAACAACGAAATTCGTATTGTTCGGCTATAATTTGTACGATTCATGGCCACTGTTACTCGTAAATTAGCACGATGGACAAATTAACACATCAAATATGGTACGGACGATGTAGTAGGAAGATGAAAGGAATACTCGAAAGAAACGGAAAACATGTTGAAAAGCAAATACATTTCGTACGTTTTTCCTCGTTTTTTCTGCATCAAAATCCAGCACATAAAATTAGGGTTGTAACTGACTAAGTACGAGGAACTCGAAAGAAATCTGAAATTTATTGTAGACTCATACGAATAGAGATCGATCATCAAGCTATAAAAAACCTTACAACAGCTCCTGAAAGAGAGAGAAGGTTCATAAGCGACAAGTTAGGTTTTTTTTTAATTAACCACTCCCTATAATTTTACAGGTATAACAGCAGTAGTATAGTGAAGTTTAGAGTGTTCAGGAGCAAACATATCTTAGTTCCAACTCCCAATTCCAACTGATCACCTTTTAATGCGGATGTGGGGATGGGTGAAATAGAGTGGGGTGAGAGATTCAAAAATTTTAAGTTCCCTTAGTCAAGTGCCCAGGAGCGACCGTTACACTCGACCCACTGTAATTATGCCAATGAGGCATAGTACTTTTACACGTAAGCTACTAATGACGACACTTTCCAATTTATTTTTAGCTTTAGATATTTCCATATTAACCACCATTTTTCCTTCCTAAGTTGAACATGAAACAGAAAATTTGCACATTCTATCTTCAACTTCTTTCCCCAATAATTTTGCTATGTTTGCACCAGTTGAAAGGTTGGCTACAGTATTTGCATTGCGAGACACATTTTTTCAGACAAAAAAAATTATTAAACGGACTCCCAATTGCAATTCACACGTGTCTTAAAGTATATGCGAATACAACTAAGTGAACTTCACCTTACAGCTCAATTGGTATTGCCAAATAATTGACCATAAATTGACGGAATGCACAAAAAACAGGGGAGTGGAAGATTCAAGATTCTTGTTAGGGTTTTCAACGGGCAAAACAATTAATACAATAACAAATTCTAATATTAACGTAATTTATTAATTTGACAGGTAGTTTTTGCACAGAAATATTTTTTGGAGCGCTCTGGGAAGGGTTAAACACTCAAATCCCTACCATAACTACGCCATAACCCTTCTTTAAGAGTGATTTATGGTAGACGGCAAAATGACAGTAAGTCAATTATGCAATAAATTCCCCGCGAAAATTATAGATTTGAACAATAATTACAGCGTCCTTTTGGAAATTTTTGTCCTTCTCATTTTATTAGTTGAATTTTGAATCAATCTCACATACCAAACTTTACAGCTTACCGACCAAACTTTACAGCTTACCTTAATAAGCTTATTTCAATCTACTAACTGTCATCAAATTTTTCAACACCAAGAAAAAGTAAATATTACAACTGCAAAATAATGTTGCCATATCATATGGACATAAATTTTTCTGTTTAATTAGATTTTGAGAGAAGAATGTAGCCTGATGAATGCAACATCTGGCTCGTTATAGAGAATAAATATTATTTCCGAGATTTTAAGACATTTTCTTAGAGTAATTTTCACTAAAAAAATTATGGGATGCATCATTTTTAAAGGAAAATGGTAACTTGTTACAAAAATAATAGGTTTGTAAGGCTACGCCTATACCAAACAAACAGTACGCAGCAACAGCAACTTCAAACCAAAGTAAATTTGCAGTCAACATCAAACAGTACAAACAAAATATTATGTATTTGCTGTTTGCTATGTAGGCATTGTATAAGTTAATGCGACAATGTTTTTTTCTCCATCCAGAAATATTAGCACCAATTTTGGTCGTTTTTCAAATCAACCACTCGACTATTTTGTGTTCTAAATCATTCAAGCAGGAAAGATGAAAGACTTGATTTAGACATGGTAGGTGCTGTAAAAAAAAAATTACGACATACCTACTCATCTAATATTCGAATATTTCATTTGTTTACATCATTTTACTCCTGGAATTTTCTTTTCGGTTGTTTGAAATTTCAATTTCATGTAGCTCCAGTTGTTGGCCTCGGTATACGAACTATTCTTTTTTTTACAGGTTACCAAAAAAAGAAGAAAACTTGGTACCAAAATTGACCTAATGGTAAGTTTTTTGTTTTGAAATTGTTTGGAAATTACTGAAAAACGTTAATAAAAATCAATTCAAGGAACTCGAAGCGGAGAGACTCAAGATCCGAGTAAATGTTAAAAACTTTTCTCTAAACATAATTTCCATAGAGAAACAGCATTTTTGTTCGCGGTAAGTTCAAAAACCAATTTCAAAAAGATACAAAAAAATAAAATAAAAAAATAAAAAAAATAAAAAAAGTAACAAAAAATCAGAAAAATACGATAAAATAATTCCGACTCCTCACACAGAAATATTTTCGAACACTTTTGAATAGTTTTGAAATGACTTTAACGAAGTTCGTTATTTTTACTTCGGTTTGGCACTATACAGCGCATAGAGATTCGTTTTCATTCAAAATATTTTTTCATATTTCAGATTTTCATTTCGTCGCTTCCTTTGACCATTTTTCAACTCTGTTTTTTTTTTTTTTTTTTTTTTGGAATCAACATCGGAACTTATCGAAACAACATCCGTAATCGTAAAATCGAGGACGCCTATACGTTCCGATCATGAATTCGAGTTGGACCTTTTTTCTATTTCACAAAAGGACAAAATGACCATGACTTTTCCTTTCAAAAATGAAAAAAACGAAATCCGAAAATTTTGAAACATATATCTACTACCTACCGTAACTACCAGCTCGAGTCGGAATAAAAATTTTTAGCAATAATTATTGTCTTCATAAGAATGAGGTCAGTTTAATTATTAGCTAACTACAATAATCGATATTAATAAAACCAACTGTAAGAATATTTGTTTACTCATAACTTGAGAATCGCTAGCCAGATAAAGGTAAAATTTTCAGAATTTAATTTATTTTTATTATTTCGAGGCACGTTTAAAGTCATCGTCGAAGTCTCTAGCCTCTCTGGGGGAAAATCTGTCCGTTTTCACCAAAATTTGTAATTTAAAGTACAAAAACAAATGAAAAGGAATGAAAAATACAACGAATCGCGAGGGTGCAATTGCGGGTAACATCTAATATGTTACAAAATAAATAATTTCCTCAGAGATTTAAATTTTATTAGGGAGGAGCTCTCAATTTCAATAGTATACTACACATCATGGTTCAAAATTGAGCGTTTAGATGTGAGGGAAGTTTGTGAAACGAGTGCAGGGAGTGAGCAATTCCTCAGTCATGTAAACTCTTGCTGAGAAAGATATTTTAAATAATTAATGATCAGAAAGGAACAAAACGTTAAAATTTTATCGTAATAAAGAGTCTTTCACAAAAATTATAAAAAATAGAACAAAATATCAACCTCATCATTATGGCAGATTTAACGTTTCATTCAGAAAGTTCAACCTTTACCTCAATGAAAAGTGAATTTGCTTCAATGTAAAAAGATGCTCCATATTTTGTTAGGTAACATGATAGCAGAGTAATGGTTGAAATTCACCGATAAATACTAGGTACTGTGAGGTTCTGGTATTTTTTTTTGATGTCCACATTTTACTCAACATCTGGTAGTGAATTATAAAAATGTTTCCATTTTGTTAAGAAGTTTAGTTCATTGGTGTATTTGTCTACATTGTTGTTATGGAATGTTTCTATTAAAATTCATGCACATATTAATGTTTATTACATGCCGGTTATTTGAATTCAACATGGTCTTTTTTATTTTTACCATGTTAATGTGTTAAAGAGGTATTGAGGGCACTTTTCAGGAGAAAGGTATGATTTGGTTGATGTTGTGTTTCCTATGATGAGGTAAATCATCTTGATAGATAGCTCATTTCCAGTTCTAAATTGAAATTTAAAATAGATTGTAAAAATATGGAGGTTTTGGTGATACAAATCCGACTCATGACTGCTATCCATTCTTTGCATTATTTGTACAAAATTGGACTCTGGTAAGTTACATTGTCCTGACCATATGTTTTATTATTGGTCAGATTTGAGTGTGATTTTGCGTGTGCTTTTTGGTCTTGGTTCTGGTGACATGAGGACACCCCATCTGGCATACCACATACATTTAACAAAGTATTCATAGTTCCACCAAAACAGGTTTTCAATGACAACAATTGGTAATAAAAGTTTCATTTATCTGAATGCTCCTCCAAAGTGGCGCTGTAATTAACGTACCACTTTTTCTACGTCTTTTTTTTAAATCTACATCTTTCTACGTCTTTTTAGGGAAAAATAATCTGTCTCAGAAAAAAATTGCATTTATTGACTAAAAATTGTTTTTTTAATCCCGAATTTTTCAAAATTTTTATCAATTGTACTATTTTGTTCCTTACAATTCATACAACATATAATCTTGGCATTGATATTTATAACTAATGAAAAATAAGCATAAATTCAAATCATCATTTTAATTTTTATTAAAATAGGTACATAATTTTTGTCATCTATATATGAAAAATTTATTGGTATCACACTTGATAGTTAAATGATATTTCAAGTTTTGAAATTTGAATAAGAAAATTGGAAAGATATTTCATTAAATTTTTGATAACAATGATGGAAAAAAATATTTTATAACATCAAAATCCTCATCTTACCAAGTACCTATAAGTATTTAATTGCAGTTATCTTCCTAAAAATGGCTTAAAAACATCTCCTAGAGAGATCCTGTAAAAAATGTTTTTGGGGGGTTTTCCCTGACACCCTCTATTGGTTAAAGGTATCATGTCTGAAAATAGGTAAAAAACAAGATCTAAGTCTTTTTACATTTTTCTACGTCTTTTTTTTACGATATTCTACGGATTTAAAAAAATGAAGGTTGGCATCTCTGAGGATCAGTGGGAAGTTGCAATATCTAAGGAATTGGAAGATTTATATGTTAACAATATTTGGGCATTGGTCAACTATCCAAATAATGTGAAACCTATTACTAGTTGATGGCTGTTTAAAGTAAAGGAAGATAGTAAAGGAATTAAATTATTTAAAGCTCGTTTAATAGTTTGTGAATATGAAGTTAATAAGACTTTTGACTTTGAAGAATTGTATACACCCGTAGCAAAAATGAACACTCTAACATATTGTAATAAATAAGAATACTTAATATCAGAAATAGATGTAAAGAATGCCTTTCTAAATGGAATATTAAAAGATGAAGTTTACTTAGAAATACCCGATGTGATTGTGTATTACATATTGCTGCTACACGTAATATTTTAATTGATATGTATGTTCCTATTTTGACCTGTGTATAATATTTGAAGATAATGATAGTTGTATTAAGTTTGCAAGTAGCTCGATAGTTAAGAAACATCTTGACGTGAAATTTTATTTCATCAGGGATTATATCGATGCCAACATTATTGTTATGAAACGTATGCCAACCATGGACCAGTTGGCTGATGTTTTCACAAAAGGGTTAGGAGGTACAAAATTTTTGAAGTTCAGAACTTTGATGTTCTGTTGAGGTGCTTGGCAGCCCTCATTTGGACTTAACCTTAAACACCGAGTTCCCTTACAAATATTTAACATACATCGTAACAATTCAATACAACATTTCTATTGTCTGTGTACCTGTGAACTTTTATTTTGTTTGTATTTAAATGTGGTTTTGTTTTTAAAACATTATATGTAATTGTTATTTATTTATTTGTTTATTTATTCAATTGTGTAAAAAGGTTACTGTATGCATTTACTATTTTATTAATTTGATTATTTGTTTTATATCTTGAAATGTTTTTATATTTATTTTAAATTTTATTATGAGCCTTGCCTAGTCAATTGGAAGTTTCTTTTGTTTGCTTATTTATTTGTATTATGTCGACACGTGTTCTTTTAATTATTCTGAAACCTCAGGTTTGAGGGAAGGTGTTGTTTTGGTCTCCGTTGTTTCGCAAACCTACTCATTTAATGTAATATAGAGGCGAGATATCATACTTGGCTTGTTTTATTTGATTATGATGTTTTATTTTTATGTGCAGCCCGTTTGGTTAATTCACCAAACATTTTTTTTATTAGGAATTGTCTGTGTTGAAACACCTTAATGGCGGTTGTAATTAAAAATCGTGTTGTCTGAAATTTGTGTTTTTAATTTTGTTTTCTATCCAAACCTCAATTTAATAAAGACATACAAATACTTTGTAGGTGGTACTTAAGTATTACTTTCCAGTATTTACGCATATATCCTAGCATTTAGTCCCAGGTGTTATCTTTTTTTTTCTCTCTGATTATTTATAAGTACTCAGGCCTATTTTTAGTAACTGGTAAAAATGATGATTCTTGCATATTTTAGAAAGATATAGGTATTAAATTCAATTTATTCATCAGTAATTGTAGAAATTTTGCAATTCAAAACCAAGGCAATGAACCAAAAACAAGAACGATACTGGAGTATTAATTATGACCCAACAGGTCTGCTTTTAAGGAAGGATTTATAATCCCCTAGGTTAAAAAAAAAAAAAAGTTTTAAAATACAATTATTTGATTTTTAAAATTTTATGTCTATGAAATACGTAAAAATTTGTTAACCGCACTCCCATAAAAATTCATGAATATTATAAAATGCAATTCAAACACATCCCCCCCCCAAAAAAAAAAGAAAAAAAAGAATCCCGAACCCATGTACAATATGGGCCAAATGCAAGACGTACCTACCAACTGTGTATATAACATGAAAAAAGAAAGTGTCGAAAAAATGGGTAAGTAGATATATAATTTTTATAAAACCCTCTTGTCTGATCACAGACACTTGTTTAAGTACCTACTTGAGTATCACTCTTGGATTCTGTCCTATAGGGGCTAGAATGCTCTTGCACTATAATTTAACTGAACGGATGGTTCTGTGAGATTCTTTATTCCAATTTTTTTGCAAAAATGCGAGAAAAACAATTTCAAATGGTTTTTTTATTTTTTTTCAACTAAGAAGTTATTCGCTATCGTTAAATTCGATTTGAGACAAGACAATGAAACATTCATCAAATTTTGTACTGGGAATATGGCGTAACATATTTTCTTCACTAATGAAATTGGTAATTTTACATGCAGTCAGAACAATAAGCTGAGCCGAAAATTTTCCAAACTTCAGCATAAGCCTACTTTACTTTTCGACGTGGGAGGAGAAAAAAATTTGTCTTTTCAAACATCGTCGTCCATCATGTTAAACAATTGTCTTTTTTTACCGCACTTTTTCCAAATCTGTACTCGGAATTTTTCCTCGACGATTGATGTTTGCTAAAAACTTTTAAAAATTACATATATAGAAATGAGATGAGCTAAATTGGATTCCGTTTTGCAGACTTACTCATTTTATGAGACTGAAACCAAAATAAGGATTTAAATTAGTAAGACCTAGATCAAATACCAAAACAATTTAAACGAAATGTAAAGTGTTCATAGTTTTGCTGTTCAAATAGATCTTACCCAATATCTGGTGCTGAATGTTTTCTTACAGTTTACCCTTTATTGCTAGGTGTCTCCAGTCAATCAACTTTGAGTCACTGAAGACTGAAAACTGGTCAAATGGGAAAAAATGATGTGAGATTTAAATTCAGCTATTCAAAAATACATGGACTGTTAATTATATATCTACTCAACGCAAAAACTTTCTCAAAAGTGGTTCAGGTCAGTAACGTACTGAAAGATTTTTTTGGGGGGTGTATACCAGGTGAAAATGCCAACTGCTAGGCCACATATCAAAGAAATTGCCGACTATGAAGAGAAACACAATAAATTTGATATAATTTTCCGACTGGTTTCCAGATATTTGGGAGTGTGACACCCCCCAAACCACCTTTGGTACACCTTAAGTTCAGGTTCCTAGTTTAAAGCCGCCAGGGGGTTAAAAATGATTAAATGAAAAAAAGTAATTCAAATTTGAACTGGGTTTTCACTATGCGCCATTTTACAAGCTACAATCCAACTTCTAAACAAAGCGAGACTAAAATCTGAAAATTAAACCATGTCTTAAATATTTAGTTTGAAAATTCGATTATAAAAATGCCAGCTTTGGTCTTTTATATTACACGTAGCTATTAAAAAAGCGAAAATGGGGTCTGTAAAACACCCTCGTAAAAACGTTGCTATAATTACGTTTTTACTAAAATTTTTTACAAACTACAATCCAGATTCTAAAAAAACGAGATTAAAAGCTTGTAAAAAAAGCCTGGCAAAAACGCCGAAATAGAATGGATCGATATGTACCACAGGTAAAAATTTTCTTAAATCTCTATTTTTGAAATACAAAGAGGTGATAGAGAAAAGTGGTCTGATGAAATAAGTGATGCAAGATTTAAAATTAGCGACTTCAAAACCACAGTAAAACACAAGAAATAAGTAAAGAGTTGATGTACATCCCCACTTCGGGCTTCATGACGACTGAATAAAGGATCTCAAGAAAAAATTTGACTTGAGCATCCTAAAAAAGATGAGAATTGACACCATAACTTCCAACGTGTAATAAAAAATAAGCCTACAAATCTACAATACCTACTGCACAAGAGCGAACATAGTTTACAACAATAACGTTCATAAAATTATCATGTTATTAGATAGGTACACTCTCTGCACAAACAATATGGATGTAGAGACTTATCAACGATATCATCCGCCAAATAGAATTACCAAAGAACTAAATGGATCATTTTAACTGACGGAAAGTACAAATTCACTGATTTTTTTTCTCCGACAGTTCTCTCTTGCGAAGCTAGACAGAAACTTACAATCAGATTTTTCAAATTAAATATTTTCTGATCGCTCCGTATTGAAAATTCGAAGTCGTAAGCAATTCTGCTTATTGTGACGAATATTTCTGTGTAATTCCCATGAAAATCTGACCATTGTAAAAAAAGTTACGTCTGAACAAAAGTTTGTCGCGGTTGGTAAGAAAAAACAACATTCGTAATAATTCACCGGTGTTTGTTAGTTTGTGGTAAATTAGGTTGAGAATTGAGATTCTAGTATACATACTCCGATGGTAAATGAACGAATGATAAATTTAATTTAGCTATCAAATAATCACGAATTAACAATCTTCATAAGTCAGACCTGCTGGAGACTGGAGTACGGTAAGCCCCGAAATGAGACTTGACAGTGCAACACCAACATGAAGATAAAGTATCAAGATTTTACTATACAATAATAATGGGTAACGACAACGAGGAGAGAAACATATTAGAGTTTAATTAGAGTTTAGAGTTTAAGAATAGACAAAACTCCCAAACTTGTTCTGTCTTCTCATCACTGTTACACAACCACCTTTCAAAACTGATGGCTAAAAAGCTTGCTTACAAGGATAAACGATTACCTTATTTCGCATATTCTACTCTAAGCAGCATAAGCTTCATAATGTAGCTTTTCAACGTGCCGTAACACTTAATATCAAAAGTGAACGTACTTACTAAAATAAATTGAAAAAAATAATTTGAAAAAATTGTCAAAATATCCACAACAAATTAAAAATGCGAACGATTAAGAAGAAGAGGAAACACTGATCAACGTAGGAGTGAATTTCAAGGTTAGAATCATTTTCGAGTAACTAGTTGGTGCCTATTATGAGCAGAGAAGATTCCAATGTATTCCTTCCTAAAAAAAAGTAATATACGAGGACTCGTATATTACAATTTTTTTTCGCTAATTTAGTCTATATAGGTACATTTCATTTTCATAGCGTCTTTCTTTTTCGCCATTTTTTTTCTTTCTTTGAGATCCGTAGGCGGGGTCATGTCAACGTGTTTCTTCTCTTTTCTTTTCTGCTCGATTAGTTAGGATTTTATTTAATTTTAAATTTTTTCATTTCATAACGTATAGCTGTGTAAATTAGGCTCCAGTTCCGAAATTGGTACAAATTGAAAAAGAAATAAGAATATTCTCTTCAAAAGCTTAACTAATTGAAGTGGGGAAGAAAGAGCAAAGAGAGAGAGACAGATTGTTCTTGTACGTGTGCGACAGAGAATGAGCGAAAGAATGGGTGTGTATGTATGTGTGAGAGCGAGATAGATGTTTGTAGATGGATAGAAAAGTGTGTGTATGTGTGAGTGCGAGTGAGAGAAAAAGCGAGAGTGACAGAGGCGGGAATGAAACAAACGACGTACGATCGGCGAACCTGTTATCAGCCAATATTGAAAGTGTATGAACACGAACATGACCATCCTACGGTTTTTTATCTTTTCTTCTTCTTTCAAAATTTATTCTGCATGTTCGCATTGATTTAGTAATTTACGATCGATTCGAACGGTGCGAACACGTTGTGTGCAATTTATAAATTCGTAACATTTTTAAAATTTCTGTTTACTTTGTTTTCTCCTTCTTTTCTTTAATTAAATAATCAATTTCCACTTTATTTAATCTATTAATAATATTAACCTCTGCAGTTCTAACTTCTAACCAGTGTTTATATTTTTCGTATATTCGCGACCATACATACTATATCGTTCTTCAGCGTTAATTTCGAACGATTCGAGTGTGCTGAATCCGATTCGTAGACGACCAGTAAGTATTAGTTGTAATTTCTACTAGGATTTGGTCTTAATTTAATTAGCATCTGGCAAAGACGCCATTTTTACCAGATAACCGAAGATTATTGATTAAATCGATGGGTGGAGAAGGGATTAACCGGGAACCCATTATCAATGGTCTGCCAGCTTGAATTTTCCATTCATATGTGGGAGCACCGGAGTACCGGTTGAACCGAATGGAATCCACTGCCATTTCGGGTCGGAAATGTGAGAATAGCCGGTTTCGAACTCACTAGTCCTCACCTTCCGGTTGCGAGGTCAAGCTCCAAGTTAATGCGTCAGCCGTCAGACTGAATGTTGAAAGATTCTGAATAGAACAATTAAGAGAATTTGGTGTGTGGAAATTCGGAAAAAATAGTGAAATATTAGAAAAAAGTGGCTGCATAGTCGCTTCCATGTTTAGAACGTAGATATTAGATGAAATTTGGAAGCAACCAAACGAAATACTATTTTAAGTCTGTTCGATATGGCAAAATGTGCATAACTTCAACTTTTTTCTTGGAAAGGGGCTCGTGGCTGTTCGATTTGAAACAATTCGGCGCCAAAACTCTTAGAGCTTGTTCAGTTTCCTAGGATAGAGCTGAAATAGTATATTATCGAACTAGTGCGGACAGTAGGCAGTTCCATAATTGCTGAAAACTTTAAGATTCTTATGCGACTTTACGCCAAGGGAAAGTTGACGTATATCGTTTGTGGAATTGAGCTCGCGGAATAAGTCTCCTGGTGTAATGTGGGTTGCGTTGATGTTTTGAAAAAAAAAACAATCAAATCTTCTCAGTATTCTGGCAGCTTTTCAAAATTATTATAAATTAATTGAGAGGAACTGAAACGACAAATTACTTTTTCATGAACCAGGTGCATGTGGTCGAATATTCATGGGAGTCATTGAATATCATTTACGAATACTTATGTTTATTTGGTGTCAGCTGTTTTAACTTGCTTCCATTACGTTGTAAATACGATTACGGATTCAGTTACATTTTATGTTGTTATTTTCGTTTGTTTTATTTCCCATGTATTTTATCCGTATTGATTTATTTAACATTATTACTTCGTTCCTGGAATTCATTCATCTATTGTTTGCGTCAGCCTATGCGTTTTAAGAGTACAATGGACCTAGTTGAAAAGCATTTCGATAAACAATAGTTTTTTTTTCATGTCTCAGTTTCGTAATTAGACGAAGCATAAATGTGCGGCGTCCCCAAAAGCATTCGTATCCCCTCCGTTCAGAAATAATGCCCCAAAAAATGCGTTTCTTCGTTTAATATTTCAATTTCTTAGTCATTTCCCATTAATTTAATATAAATAAACCAAATAATATCTTCCCTATTTTAAAGTCTGTTAAAACTCAGAATTTTGTCTATTTTTTGTGTTTTATCCGGCAACTCAGCTTTGTGTCAGCTCCACTTTTGCTTTCCTCGTACGTGAAAACTTTTGAGAAAAAGTTAGGACACCTTTGAATATGGATTTTTAATACGAAACTGTTGCTGTGAATGCTCGCTGGTTTGTCTAAATCTTTGACTGTATACATGACATAATCTCATTTTCTTTTTAGACATCACTTCCCCACTCTTCAAGTTATCATAGTTCCGTAAGTTGCCTAACGTACAAGGGTGCATTCAGTCCTAATAAGCGGTAACCAAAAATTCCCCATACCTGTACTTGGGTCCATTTGAATTTCACAAAATTCAAGAGGAAAGTGAGGGAGGGTGTCTACATAACCAGTCCATTAATATATGTACGTATATAGTCAGAGATTTAAATTAGGTAATGTCGCTTGCCTTCACTACTGAACGCAGTATCTCAATGGGTGAGTGATACGCATGACAAGCATTGTGAATATTCGAATTTATGGTCGTAATTTTCTTAAAACAAGTATAGCTACTTATTTGACATAAATGACATTTTAGAGGAGGCTTCAACGAATAAAGTATTCAAAAGATCAAGAAATTTGAGCCCTTAGAAGCCGAGAGAATTGAAGAAGAACATTATATCATGCAACAAATTGATGTTTTTGAGCCCTATTGTTAGTTGTCTCGTCTCTAGGGTTTAGTACACTGATAACTTCAAATTAAATAAGTTCATCAGCTTCTAATGGACTCGAGTTTATTGTTCTTTGGCCTATTTTATTCCATAAAGCTAATTTCTCTATAATTTCATTTTTGTCGATAGTTATCTCTTGTTTTAAGACAATTAGGACCAAAAATTCCTATACTTCCAGGCTTTTCATGAGTATCAGCCACCCAGTGAGATTACTAATAAGAATTATTGTGACGTGAAGAATATTACCTTATAGTTCTAAATGAAGTTAGTGGGTAAGAAAAAATTACTGATTTTGAAGAAGGCCCATGGAAATTGTACTTCTTAAAATTGTATGATGATGTATATGACCGGTTTACAATTATTAAAATCTAAAATTTTGATTACACTATCTAACAGGAAATAGGTATGGATCGGCACGCTGATTGATTCGTTCCTAATCCTTAATCTGTGTAACAATACGTCTATTGATGTATATTGTTACTCACTAAATGATATTTGAAACTATACACCAGTTCACCCCTAGCCAAATCATTTAATTCTGGAATTATCAATTTAACATTGTCAGAATGATGGTTTATTATTTCAATATGCACGCAGCATAGATGCTTTTATTTATCAGACCACTCTTAGCCTATCTTTTTCTTCGCTTGGATGATATTTTATTGTCATGAATGCTATGTTCGTTGTAGTATCTCATTTTAAGTCAGCATCATTTAGAACACATACTAGTGGTGTATAACACAAAAAGCTAGAAGATGGCTCATTCATGAAGCTAAAACAAATAACATAAATGAACCTTATGCAAGACATTTTTTCATAAAAAAAAGTGTTGTATTGAGCGAAATTGGTGATTCTTCTTCCGATATGGCTACTGATGAAGAAAATTAAGACCAATGGTCATGGTAGTCTTAGTCTTGGTCATGCGTGCATCAGTAGGCCTTTACTCTTGGTCTTGATCTTGATATCGATTTTGATTTCAAGATTTTCTCTCTTATTGATAAGTTTGTAATAGTGAATTGAACTTGCCATTTATGTCCTTCGGAAATATGAAGAAAAAAAAACATGCAACCAAAACATAGTAAACACTGAACATTGTGAATTATGTTAGTACCTCAGTCGCGAACATTTTACAGTTCGTGATTATATTTTATATTTTATGTTTGGTCCTTTTATTTGGTTCAGCTAAGTCGAGTCTTATTCTGTTCTTGGATAATTGGTTTTGATCTGGCAAAAAGTGCAAGACCAAAACCAATTTTGCTCATCTCTAAATACAGTCTGAGGCGTTTACACGTCTTCTTTTTTTAAAAAAAATATTTTAACTGCTAGTTTTATTTTTTAGCATTCGGCATTAGGATTTGTTTAAGCCTTACAAACACGTATTATTTGTCAGTCTGAAAATTTTAATTGCTTTTATTAATTTATTCGTTTAAGTATTTATTATTTATTCGGGCTTTGGCTACGTGGCTGTTTTACCCAAAGTCTGGAAAATGTAAAGAGAAAAATTTGAAGATAAGGAATATAAACTAGGTAATATTTATTTTGCTTTTTACTTAGAATAATAGAAAATTTTTCAAGGTTCCAAATTTTTCGTCTACATTGACCTAGGAATTGAATAAAACTTACTGGCTCCCATTTTTCCCTCTGACTGTTGAAGAGAGAAAATAGTTTATTACACATCAAGGTTTGAAAGTGAGGGTTTGCATGTGAAGGTGGAACAACACTTTTCACATTTTCATGTTTCTTGTTTCGTGTTTCATTATTTCACTGTTTTTCACAAAATGTTTCGTGTTTCATCTAATTTGATGAAACACAGGTCTACACATTTTTCCTATTTTCACTCCGTTTTATGTTTCATCAATCTTTTATGCGAAAAAATATTTTTTCATGAAAATTTTCTTTGTGTTTTGCCCAAAAACTACTCTGAGTGAAAAACACTGTGAAACATGAAAAAAGTTGCTTCATGAAAAACTTTTTTGTGAAAAAATGTGTCTACAGTATTCACGAAAATGAATGAATCAGCGAAACACGAAACAAGAAACAGTGAAAAGTGTGGTTCTACCTTGAGTGCAAGTTTGTGAAACAAGTGTAGTGAGTAAGCAATTCCCAAGTTTGTAAACTCACTTCTAAACCTTGTCGAGGAAGATATTTTTTATAATTAATAGTGAGAAAGCAACGAAATCATTGGAACAGAATCATCAATAACTACTAATTTCAAAGAGCAAATTAATCAAAATAAACAAATTTAATGTTGTGACTACCTTCTTCCAACTAGCATTTATAGCATAGTTAGTATGGTGGTGGTTTAGTCAGGTAGAGGTTGCAGGTTTGTATACCTATCAAACTAGTTTGTTTTTCATAAATATAAAAATTTTAAGCTGATGGAAAATCATTTTATATTAAGGTTACCCCATTCATCTATTGATAAGCCCTACTTTTCAGTCGCAAATTACGATTGTAAAGAATGCCTTTCTGATTGTATATTATAAAAAAGTTGTTATCCATCTGTGGTATGCGACCACGGTAGGCTAAATCCCCACTGATACACACCCATACTTCCCAAACCCATTTGGCTAAATTGCCAAGGTGGTAGACTGTTAGCAAGATATGACAGTCACCGAAATCCTTAAAAACCCACACAGCTAGCCAGACAATCATATTTTACCTGTTTTCTGCCATGTAAATAAATTTGAAATGTACCAAAAAGTAGCCATGCATCCGAGGTGGTGCTTAAATATAAATTAGATCTTACTTTGCCGAGGTCTGGCCATACCAGATAAAAGAAATCAATCCATTATGTAAAAACATATCGTCTAATAATGTATAGTAAAAACATGAAAAAAAAACAGAGAGAAAAAAAAAATTTGTTTATGTATCGGATGACAAACGCTGGTTAATCAGCTAGGCTAGCGAAAAATTTTACATTAGGTATGGATCTGTCGACCACAAATCTTACCTAATATTACAACTAATTTGTCGGCCTTTTACGGACAAATAGTAGTAGTTGGCATGTGAGATAATATAACTGTTTTGAATTTCTGGTTCAATAAAAATAATGTTCTTCTCTATGATATCCTTTTATCACAGGATTTCTCACTTTCTCGTTATGTCTGTGTCGCTGAAATCTGGAAAAATATTAAGCTAATCTGGACTTATTTTGGTGAAGGTATTTTCAATGTTTGGGTGTTAATGGGCTGCTCCGTCGATAATTATTCAAAATTCTGTAAAAATGTTTTCGTAAGTTTCTTTTGTTTGAGTGAGAAGTAGCTGTACCTACTCTTTTCTTGTGAACATTTTCGCCAAATAATAGTCATAAAATGTGAATCGTGCTCAGTATTTTTCATTATTCGAGCCACGAAATAAATTTGACTGGTTCTTTTTTTAAATTTTCGTCCAAATCGTGTTCATGTCTTCGCACATTCTGTGCTGGATTATTGATTTGGTTCGAGGGACTTTCGTTCAGTCTGTGGTTTTCACTGCACAGCCCACACTTTTCCTTCGTTTTCTGAATCGGTTGGCTACCGCTGCCGTGCGCACCATTTAAATTGTTGTACCCGTAGCTATGCGCGCTGGAATACGCCATATTACGAATATTTACTACCTACACGGGTCTACGAAGATGGTAGTTGTCAACATAATTTATGGCTTTTACATTGTCTCGTCATTCCATCCAGAAGCATCTCATTTACTTCTGATCGTGCAGAAGAATTCGTAAAAAAAATACAATAAAAGAAGAATATATAAGTTTAGAAACTTGACTTTTTTTTTTTATAGTTTGCTTATTTTTCTACAGTCAGTCTTTGAAATATGTGAGATGTTATACAATTTCTTGTGAATTGAAAATCAGCAATACTATGAAATACTTGGCGGCTAAGAATGTGAAAGTAATCTTCAAATTTTGTTACCGTTTTCTTCTGGAAATTTTTGAAATTGAATTTGAAAATGTACGTGAAATGTAAAAAATAATTTTTTATCATGAAAAATTCCTGTCTCGGAAGTATAATTATTCCATTGTAGTAATTTATCGATAAGTATTTTGACATTTTTGATGTGTAAACATCTTAGTGCTTGGTCTGCAGTAAGAGTAAACAAGAATTACAATCATCCGATACCTGTAACAGTAACTCTTAAAATTGTAACTCTCGTTTGTGTGCGTTTCATGACGTGTGGTTGTGTGCATGTGCAACGGATTGCTCATGCACACAACCATACTTTTATTATATTTACCCATCAATCCTTCATATGAGTAAACCTCAGCGGAACTCACGCCTGTTAAAAAAAAATATTTAATTGGTTTATCGATAATATAATTTGTATAATGATCTCCCTCTAGCTCATTTAGTGCTGGTTGTACCAAACAGTTAAACTGCTGATGAATAGGGTTTAACTTTATATGCATCTTATCAGTTAAACCTAGTTTATCTCACAGTTAAAAGTTTGTACAAGTGGGCCTTAATACTGAATGAAAAAACCTGATTGATAGCTCAATTGAAAAATTGTGAGCTTAGGTGATGGCAGAATTTGTTATTTTATCATTTTGAACTTCAGTTAGAGCTTAATGAAACTTTTAAAAAGTTTTTTGATAGGCCTAGATCGCAACAAATTACAAAAATGAGGAGCAAGCTGGTAAATGTGTATCATTCTGTCATAGGTTGACGAATAAGGAGGAATAATTTATTTAAATCACCAAAATTGTGACTATAACGGTTTTTTCTGTACACTAACATCATAACCATAAGTATGAAGAATGTAGCTAACAACAAAATAGTATTTTAATAACAATAGTTACCTATTAACAACTAAATGCGAGTTGTGCATTTTTCAAAAACCTCCCTTAAAACATTGAGTGATCTATTGGAAAAATAAAAATAAAACATAAGCAAAAAACCCTTCGAAACCTGTTCTATTTTCAAAATTGGCTGTGCTATTTTTCTATCAGAAACCATCAAGTACCCGGCTGGAAAAGAAGACGACCGTCTGAAAAGTTTTATGATGTCGGAGGAAATGACATTTTTATACCTATTTCAATTCACCTGAATCGGAATCTGTGAATGAAATTTTGAAGTCCTCATTAGTGTACAAAGCTTGCGATATTTCTTAGAGAAAAACCGACAACTTACGAAAAAATTTGAACTTGTCTTTGAGATGCAGTCCTGTACATAGTAAAGGTATGGTAATAAACACTTAATTAATGGTAATAAAACACAAGAAATATGAGTGTAATTTCTTCAGCGATTTTTTACAATAACAAATAAAAAATAGCTTATTTAGCTGCTGTAAGTTGTTTTATTTATTTTATTTTTCCATCGAGCCTCGCTACGAAGCAATTTTTATCCGACGTTCGTAGAATGTGTTGAAGTGAAGGAAGAGGATGATGGGAATATAGTGTCCAGTGGTTTACCAGCATGAATTTTTCTGTCATATGTTGGAGCACTTGTAGAACTGAACCAAATACATCCCATATTTCGATTGTATAGGCATGCATCCAACCATAATGCTGCACAGACCCCAACGCTTAATTGCTGATTCCTGGTGGCTGTGTATAAGTACCTTCTGAATACTGCGAAGTATTTGTTATCAGTAAATGTAGAAAGTGAAAGAAATAAAGTAGGTGGTTATACTAATGACGTTTCGTTTTATTACTCAAATAAGTTTCAAGTATATCGGCATCGTATCTAATGTAGTTCATCTTACACTTTTTAGCATGATTTTGAAGTTGAAAAATTTTAAAAATTGTACCTCAAAACGTTCTATGAATAAGAAATTTTCTGATAAGAAGGAAATTATGGTGTTTTGAAGAGAATTTTTATCAGAACGTATTCACCGAGTTTGATTACCTCGAAGAACATGGCTATTACTGTTAGTTCCTACTAAATTGGTCGTTGAAGCAGTTTCACCTTCGTTAGAATTAACTTTTTGGAGATGAATCGTGCTATGAAATTAAAATTTTAAAATTTTAGTAGGTATGTCAGCAATATTTAGCATTCATCAATGATGCGTAATCTGTCCATACCTTACTAGCAGATGTTAATATTGTAAAAACATAAGAAAAGAGCCAAAAATCTTAAACCAGCACCGAATGATTGCACACATGCGGCGAAGTGCATTTGAATAAGAGAAGAAATAAAGTCAACAATCAAGAATCAACTCATTTACTGACGAGTTGACCATATTATTTTTTCAGTTTGGTTCTCCTAATTTCATTGGTAACAACACGATTCCCATTCGTCTCATTCTTTATTTACGAGGCACAATAAGCAATTTTCGTTTTCACGATTGTTTTCTCGCTGTCAATAGAAATAAATAAAAAATTCATTTATCATTTGAACTTTACCAATTATTGTTTTAATTATGTTGTACGCGTACTGAATTATTTTTGATTTTTTCATGTACTCTATGCTTTTAATGTAGGTACCTGTCCCTCTCGATCGTTTTAAATAAACGTCCCACTTTGATGATAAATATAGTCGGAAAATAAAAGTAATTAGGAAATGTGTACTGCAAAGAAATGTTTATCTCGGCATTAAAAACTCATTTTTTCCAATTAGCTCTCTGGTCGTATGTACAAAATCTTGACGTGAAATTCACTTTGTCACCTCTGCACTCCCGAATGAGCCAAAAATTAAAGTACAAAATTGAACATAAAGTGGTCAAGTAGGAATTTTCTATTCAAGTTATCAAACATCGTACATGGAAGAATGACTAGGCCTACACAGCGCACTGAGGAGAAAAATCATTTATGAAAGAGAGAAAATTGAAGAACGTCGTCGGTTTTTTAGTTATTTATGTTTTTGGGCTGTAAAACTACAACTTTAGCTACATTGAATATGCGATTCAATCATAATAATTATTCAGCTGAACCAATGAACAGGCGCTCATCAAATGTAAGAATGGAAAGAAGTGTGCTATAACTAGGTTTGTGTGAATGAACAAATGTTACAGAGCAGGCGGAAGCAGCAGCGGTCCCCTTGTAAAATTTTGAATTACAAAAATCTTGAAAATTCGAAATGGCATATTCAGGATTGATGATACTACGTCTTCTCTTCGTTTTTTGACCTAAAACCATCTAAAAATACATAATTTTCGCAGAAGCATTCTAAATTATGTAGAAAAATGGGAATTTTCAGCAATTCGACGTGGTATAATCGAATCGGTATAATATGGCGCAACATATTTAATGTATTCTACACAAGACATATTGTGAAGATTTTTTGGCGTCTGTAGCTATGCTCAATTTTCCATAGACCAAAGAAAATGTGAAGGTGTAGATTGAATGTAAAGAAGAAGCAAAAATTACAGGGAAAAAAAATCTGTTTCTATCAAGACGTGGGTTCTAATCGAAGTATTTGTTTTTTTCCCAAACATTCAAGAAATAAATTCTTGAAATAAATTTATTTATCTTTTGTTTTCGATATAAATTATCGCGGGAAAAAAATTAATTTTAAATAGTTTAAACTCTTATCTAACTACAAAACATTACCCTTATCAGTTTTTCAGTTTGTTTTTTGTTTTTTTCTTTTCTTGAAGAAACCTTTATAGACGCGAAACTGGGATAAAGAGGAATCTCGAAGTCTTGTCATGTTTTTCCGTGTGAAAATTAGTAGAACTAATGTTTTTTTTTGTTCTCATCATTACATATTTTCAAATTTATTCCAAGGAAGTTTTACCAAATTTTGGGGAACTTATCCCCAACCCCTTTTTAGCTTCGTTTCTGAACTTTTCGCTCAATTTTTCGTGTCATGAAAGTATTGTCTAACTATACCTAACCCTCTCGATTCCCCCCCCCAATAGTAGATCCTGGCTACGCTACTGGAATTTTCAGTGGCCGCCCGTTCAAATACATTTATCAACAGGTAAAGAAAAATTTTCGAGGAAAATGAAAATTGTTTTCTTTCAGATCAAATTTAACTCTTGTACTCATTATTTGTTAAATTGTATATTATTCTTCGCCTTGTTTAACTGTTAACTTGACTGCTGGTGGCTAGCCTACAGTTCGAAAATTCCTCAAACTTATTGGTAATTTATTTGACTGGCGAAATTTATACAAATGTACATTCATTTCGCCCCTGCGTAATTTAGCGACTTTAAACGACCATCGCCAGCCTACGTTCGCATACGTAAAAAAATACCAACTTCGTTAAATTTTGTTTGTAATGAATGAATTTGCAGGAATAAAAAAAGTATCTTAAACTATTTGTACCTACATTGAAAACTATTTTATTATGCGATGTGGGTTTGTAACATCGACCGTGTTCGTACTTAGATGTTTATCTGGTTTCATGTAATCAGAAAGTCAAATCGCATTCATTATTTTGAGACAATAAACACATTTTACTATTGAAATAATCGAAGTAGGCATGTCCAATATTGATGTGCTTCACTTTCATCATGGATTTATTAGAGGATTTTGGTTCTAACTTTCTTTTTCTTTTTTTTGGGGGGCTAAGTTCTGGCTAAATCCTGTTCAAGTTTCATCTGTTAGCCAAAGTGGGAGGTTAAGTAAGGTGAATTTAAAGGGAAAAAAATTATCTTGTGCCTTTAGGTATTGTGGGAGGTTAGGAGACGTGAATTTTTTTTTTTGAAAAATAATTTGTTTTTTGTTAAATTTTCCATTTGGGAAAATGACCTGGAATCAATATTATGATATATTGACATGTACATTTAAATCTGTACCATTTACTTACACAAATAGTAATATATTCTGCACCCCACTCATTCTACATTATTCTCTGTCGCAGTCATACCTCATGCACCTACTTCTATCTCTTTCTGGTCTTTGAATTGATTTGAAATGTAGGATTGAATCCTGGAATTTTTTCTTCTTTTTTTTTTACAAGAGAGCGAATGATCGAGATTCAATCAACTCTTCGAGTATTGAATCAGAATCAGTTGAGAGTGAATCACTAAAATATTAAGTGAGCGATTTGGAATAATCCGATCTTTCAAGCACAAAATAGTTTGAATTTTTATCATCACATTTATCTACTTTCTTTTAGCCTAGTTGGTGTTTTTCTTTCTGCCATGCCCATGTTTTGATTTTATTGGTACATTTTGTTTTTCTTCCTGGTTATTGTTTTTCTTTCTGTCATATCCTTATAGTAGCAAAATTTGGAAGAAAACAAGAAACAAAAAGATTCATTTGGAGTGAACTATTTTTTCTAATTGGGCTAAAATATTTGGAGTTATCAAACTCGAGAGTAAATCAAGAGTTTAATATCATTGTAGAACAAAATTTTTTAAGAGTGAATCAGATCGAGTGGGAGTTTTTGTTTTACTCCCAACTTGTGTTCCCTCATCGTGAAGATTTTGTTAATTTTAATTACATTTAAGTACCTCAATTTATCGTACATGACTTTGTGTGACTCCAGATGTCGGGAAATCACTTGTAGAAACTATAATACGTTAAGGAGTTTAATATATGAGATCGTAATGTGCTTGATTTGTATGATTCGAATTGTTACAAGAAGTCATTTATAATTGTACAGTAATTTTGACTAAAATTCTTTTTAATTAAATTAATGTTTCATCCAAAGTTGCCGTCTCAGTAAGAATGACAAACAATCGCAAGCGGAGTGAGGAAAAAAAATTTTGAAGGGTTTTTCCCCAAAAAATTATGATATTACTGGGTTTTCTTGTTGAATATTACTTACTTCTGTCCTTTATAATACACAATTTTTATTTTTCAGAAAAATTTCTAGGAGGCAAAATATTTGTTCTGGGAAAGCAAAAACAGCCCAGCCCCCCTTCATCCGCCTATGCATTTATATCTTAGAGTTTTACGCGTCTACGAAAATGTATTTTTTTTAAATTAATTTTTATTCAACTTATTTCTTTGCGCATTTCGCATTTTCTACACATGATGCATATATTATATTCTCATTAATTATTCTGTATGAGCTCATTATTTTGTTAATTTTTATTTGTTATACACCTACTTACCCCTTGAATTTTCTATATTAGAGTAATTATATCTTAGGAGTTTATTGTAAGTCTCACCAATAAAACCCATCGAATAATCTTCAATTTCCTACTTATTTCTGAATGAATTTCAGAAAGGACCTCTTAAGCCTAAATGTTTTTCAACATCTTGCTTTTCTATCTAAGAATATTTTGATTTCTCTGATAAGTATGCCATATTGCAATTTATAATTTGAAATTTCTTTCTCAAAAATTTTTATTTTACAGTTTTTTATGTATTTTTTACGAAATTTAATGAGTTTGTGGAAAAACAGAGTCGGATGTTACAGAATTATATTTTTTGATTTTTTTTTTTTTTTTTCATCGAATTTATACTCGGGGTCAACAGTTATCTCAGCATTTTTATTTTCGGATTTTTTTTTTCAGTAAGAATACATTTTCTTACATTATGTTCAATATTTACCAATTAAGAACAAACAATAGCCATTTCTTCGATTCGGAGGTACTAATTTCAATGAAACTGGTCATACTGTTGAGTATACGAGTATACTCTCTCTATATATAATACTTCACATCAATCACTTCTGTGGAATCTTAAGAATCTTGGAGCTTATAATCCTAGACTTGATGTAGTAATTTTTAGGCCATTCTTATTACCTACATAATTAACACCATTCACTATTTTTGAACAAAAGGAAAAGAACATTTATGTTATTAGTATAAGTAATAAATTCTCTATAAGTTGGTACCAGTAAAATATTAATTTGTAAGATCAGTCAAAAATCCTCAGTCTAATCATTTCACCAAAGCGGCCATTTATCGATTGTAGGCTACTATAGCTGTGTGCAATTATAAGCTCTGTCGCTTCCAAGACTACAAGGAATGATTTAATGAAAATTCTTGCTGTCAAAGATCTTGCGGAGTTTGACAGGAATAAAATATCTATTTTATTAATTCTTGGCTTTTTATGCCTTTATTAAAATTAAAACTAGTTGGTTGACAGAATTTAATAAAATTATAATCCTCTGCCAAAACCTGCATAAAAATACATGAATCTTGTGTCATTATGACCTTTCTGTATAAATAGTAGGCCTACTAAGAGTACTCGTGTCGTAATTCAAGATAGTGTATTTAGATTTTTTTTTATTAAACTCAATGCCCACCCCAAAATTATTCAGACACTTTTTTTTTCGTCTCAATTTTACGATTACGATCGATTATAAATTCCACTAAATAATGTTTTCTTGTATTATTTTAAGTAATTAATTAGTCTATTAACCGAAAATAGCATTATGCATAGTAGTTTAGTGGATTCGTTGGCTAAATAATTTTTTTCTTTTTTTCTTCTTCACTGAGCGTTTGTAACAGAATCTTTTTTCGTTTCGTCCATTCAAAGTATTCTCATTGTAGTTTGTTATTTCGATAGCTAAATTTTTCGATGTTCTCTAAACGAATGTTGAAGAGAAGGAGATTTTAAGTTAGCGATATTATTTTTGAAGAGTTGAATGAGCTACCTCCTCAGAAATCAGCATGATATTTTCCAAACGTACTCTCGTATATAAATGGTAGGCCAGTGGGCGTTAATTATATTGAGAAAATGAAAAACCTTGGCTTTATTAATACAACTTCGTTGTTCGTTTTGTATAATTATTAATTATTATATCGATCCGTCAAACAATAACGATAAATTCAAAAAATGAAAAGAATCAGATAGACAACAACAATAACAACAGCAACAACAACAACAGAAACATCATTTGGAGCATTGAATTATATTAGTAGGTACATCGAAAATCCATTTTCGATACGTTTACTTTTTTCGAATCGAAAACCTTTGGTCGATGACCCAGTTAACCATAAAAAGTAATAGCTCAGTTATACAGGCTTAGAATAACTGAATTTTTGATGTGGAGCGTTAGATAAGACCTATTTTGTAGACGGTGGTGTCTTCGTTGTCGCCGTCGCCGTCGTCGTCACTCGTTTGTATTCGTTAGTAATTGACTTCGGCATCTGTTTCGATGCAATCAGTTCACAATGTGTGTTTTCTGCCTAATAGATGACAAAGCTGCTCCAATGGAGACGTTAAATTTTCTAATCCGTTTGCCATACAGGGTGTCTCAAGTTTTGCTAATATACTTGGGAAAGCAGGAGAACTCGCCGAATCAACAAAAATTATATACATATGTTCAATAACGTCACATGTGACCTATAGCGTATAAAAATAATGAGGTATTCATGAACTCGTGAAATTTAATTTAATGTATTCAAACCCACTTTTTGAGGGAAATCAGCAGGGGGGACCGTAATGTAAACGTACCTGCATGTTGAAAATTTGAATTACCAGTTTCTACAAATTGTATTTTAATATTCGTATACCTATCTTGAAATTGTCATCACAAAAATGATAAGAAAAATTGATTCTAGTCTTCTTGGTGTTAGTGTTTCACATGATGTTCATTTTTTTTTTCACAGACTAGGTGAACTTGAATTTATAGTTTAATTTAGCTATCAATAACAGAAAGAATTCTGTTTGCAAGGTCGATTGAGACAAAAACGAAGACTTGACAGTGCGAGACGGTTCCAAGGGCGTAGATCATAGAAGGGATTCTGTTGATTCGAATACCTTCCCCCCTTAGTAGCCGAGAGGAAGCTTGACATCTAAAAATAAAGTCTACCAACGGTGGTGAAGCGGGAAGGGGGTGTCAGATGCTACGGCAGAGAAAATGTGGACAAGCTCATTCCTTTTACAATGGATCTGTCTAAGCCCTCGACTAAACCAACACTAAAAGAATATAAATACAAGATCAACACTACCAAAATCAACTGCTTTTGTTTATTAATAGTTATCGTTGAAAAAGCAGTTTCGAAGTTAGAGTAATACCAATAATTCTTTATCTTTCATTAGTTCCAGAAGAATTATAGGTTTAACTCCTATATAAAATGAACGTTCATCGTACAAATAAGTTAGATGTCGTAACTGATGGGAATAATGATAATTTTATTAACATGAATGAACCTAAAGAATTTATTATTCCCAGGCCCAAACAATGAATCAACTGATAACAAGAGTATGTTGTTACGGATTATTTTAATTTTAGGTCCGTACTGATAATTATGCAAAAATGAACATTTCTTTAATCCTTTGACATCGAAAAATGAATTTAGTTTTGTTTTTGGTAGTTACCTGTTACAGTCATTGTACCTTACTGATTTTTATTCATTCTGAATATTTTTTTTTTAATTTTGTTACAGTCAAATCGAAAAATTTTGGTAGGAAGAATATTTCATTTTCATGGATTTTTCTTATTGACTCGAATGAACCAAATTTTTAAAATTTTCATTTGAAATTTCGTGTAAAATTTATACAAGAAACAGCGAAATGCTGTAAAATCGCTCGAAATTCATATAAAATAATGCCTTGGTACGTACGTTGGATGCTGTCTGTCAGTGGTCTGATATAAACTATGAAAACTGTGGAAAATTATTGACTGACAAATAATAGTTGCCATGTACCAAAACACGATAGGTTATACAGCACAACAAACGTTCGACCTTTTCAGTAAATTTGTCCCAGTATTATTTTTTTCACTTTGGTTCTATGTGATTTTTTTTTAGAATTAAGAGATAGTGTTCGAATTATTTTAAAAAACTATATAGTTCAAATCTAAAATGGTGCTTAGGAATGGAAATGATAAGCTGGCAAGTTGTTGCTTCTGCTGCAGTTATAAATTTTCACCATTGACAGGTACGGGCAAAAAAATAAAAAAAATAAATGAAAAATGATGTTTATGTCTCACACATGAACGGATAACGTGAATACATATACCTACATAGTTATCCTGTTGATGATGGATATGTATTTGTTATGAGAGCTATTAGCATGTAACTATCAACTCCTCGCGTATCATCATTGAATATTATCAAAATGCCTCGGCAAATCTTCTTTCAACTAGTTTCTCCCAAGTACTGGTCATTTCAATTTTTTCACTAGTCCTATGACATCATTTATCGACCCATGGGAGACTGGCGTCGATCTTACAGAGTGTGCGGGTATCCAAGTAAACACCAAAATCAATACTAATATTGTAATTCCTTGAACTAGGGCTAGACTGTCTGCACATACACGCAGTAGGTTTTTTTGGGTTTATTTTTGAACCTGTTTTCAGAATTCTCTGGATTTACTAAGATTCACTGGACCAACAGACTGAAAACAGCCGAACAAAGACCTGTTGCACATGTGCAAAAAGTCTATGCCCTTTTTAAAGTTTTATAATTATGACAAGCTCGATTAACATTGGCGAGATAGTATCCATACACCTATATGATCGAAGGAGACTGCGATATATTTTGCCTCCAGGCTCCAAATGACACGTGATCCCTCTGCTCATGTTGTTGAATGTGGGCGCAGTTATTGGCATTAACTGATTAAGTAACAGGAGTCGCATCATTTGGTATATTTTTCCGTATATGTATAGCTATCTCATAAAATTCACTGACCGAGTGTATATTGTGAAAAAATATGACTTGATGGCGTATTGATTTCAGTCATTTTCAAGTTGTATTCAAACATTAATTTTATTGAAATAATAATGATTGCCACTGTTTACTTAATTGAGTTGCTACGAAACACATTAAAAATTACCTTCGGTACCAATTTTTTATCCTCTCCTCTTTTTTCAAGATCATAATGAAAGATTATATTGGATTACATTTATGCATAGCATACATAATTTTTAGGTAGGTATCTGGTACACAAAGAAGTCAATTCTAGAGCAGTGTGAGGAAATAATTTTACAACAACTGAGTGTGCCCACTAGCCATATAAGTGTAACAAGCGGGAAAGAAGGCAGTTCTACGCCGAGTGTAAAATTTGCAGAACTTGCCTACTCACTGTCCAAACTTTTTACATAATATACTACAGTAAAACACTGTTATTACGGTTTTCAAGGGACTTTGGTGTAAAAACGTATTATGCGGGAAAACGTAAAATATGGTAGTGGAAAAACTAAAAATTTATTTTAAAGAAAGCGAATAAGTTACCATTTTCTTTGATTTTTCATGAGAAAAAAGTCGATTGGACAAAAAATTTGATGTAATTAATAATTAGGTTTGTTACATAAGAACAGAAAATGAGAAAGGTTCATCATTTTTTAAAAACTAGAAATTGAATTTGGACTAATACTCTGAAAAGGCCGTTTGATTTTCTGAGTAGAACTAAAAAAAAAATGTTTCACTCGAAAAGTTCAAAATTTCCTGTAATAAACTGAGCCGGATCTGCTTTATAAAACATGATATGTGGAGAACGTTTTACCCAGAAATGTCGTACCCAAGAACTTTCACCCAGATTTTGTATAGAAAATTAAGAGACCACAATAAAACAACCTATCATGCAGGAAACGTATTATGTTCCTAATCTTCTATCGGAGTTTTACGGTATAGGTACTTACTTTGTGCTGTGCAGTATGCGTTGAAGTAATTTCCTCTCCCTGCTTTAGCGTTGACAACTTTGTGTGCACTGTAGGAGTCGTCCAAATGTCTTGAAAATCGTCTGTTCCATATACGCGTTACAAAAAAAATTTATTTTCAGTTATAAAATATTCATAAAAATGATATAAATAGCTCAGGATAGTGAAGAAAATTCCTTTCGAAGAGAAGATATACCTACCTACTAAGTATTTTTTTATATGAGTGTACTTATGAAGAACTTGTAAAAAAGGCACACCGATGTCTCATAAATTCCGCATGCCTAATTTTGGTTGCATTTATGGTTAAGAAAGAAGCCTGTCATACCCAATCCTTGCTTCACTTTATGGTAAGACGTGATCCATCTTACGGATATTCGGTTGAGGGATGATGTCAAATTTTTTATGAGAGTTTCATTCACAAATTTGAAATTTTATGGAATTTTTTTCAACATTTTGACGTACAATGTATCAAACCCCCGCACGGTGCTGCACGTTCGTGTGTCAATCCGAGCAAATTTTTTTTATTTGAACTTTTTTTCTTAAATTTTCAAACTCTTCAGTTGCTTTAACGCTCAAATAAACTATGAATATTCAACGAGCAAATTTTTATCACTGTTTTTCCAATTTTACTAGCCGAGAATTTCCACATTTTACTAACGGTTCAAAAATGAATCTTTATTAAAATTAAAATAAAACTAAATGAATTTAGTTACAGAATTTGGAAGATGCAATTTGCGTGGTGGAAAAGCACTTCTTTGATGTGCAAATATAAATTTCATCAGCCTTCGAGTATGGACGTAAACAAAATTTACAACAGATAGTTTTATTAGTGAGAGGGTGGAAGGTGAAGGGGTGTAAGAACTTCTATGAAATTTACTTGTACAAAGTGTAATAATTCCGTTTGAGCACGCAGCTAATAGGTGACATAAGAGGCCACGACACACGCACACAACACTCATGCATATATCGATAGTAGAAAAACAGCTTGTATACTCGAGATACGAGGTCCTTTCAATGACGAATTTTACGTTGCTAGCTGGATCAACAGTGCCCATAAATGGAAACTAATGTAATCTCCTTCGTTCTCTCACTACTCATGTAATGATGTTGCGACTGCTAGTCGATCATTTGATGGCTATTTAGTTGCATTATTTTTAGAAAACGACTTTATATATTTTCATTTCATTTTTTTTTTTTTATATTATTTCATCTTTGGCCTTTATCTTTCTCTCATTCGCTGCTTTGTAGTCGATTGGAAATTATTAAAACTTTTCCTTTTATTTATTTATATTTATATTTATTTATTTTTATTTCTTCATTTATATTTTTTATCGGATTATTGCGTGCGTATTCAAGAACGAACGAAAGAGAAAACGAATAAGTGTCTGTGACTGATGATTTAAATATGTAAATAAAAATGTCTACCCGGGAGTAAGAGTAGATATATAATTCAAAAATAATTTTGTTGTTGTGAGAAATTATGCAGGTGTCTTGGAGACTGATCTATCCAATGGTATTAGAATTATAAATCAAATTAATGTTGTTCATCCTTCTAGGTTATTAATTTAACTTACTTTCTTAGTTCCTTAGGTTGATTGATTCGTAGGACACAATTTTCTATAATCTCAAAATAATTATTTTGAACTTACAGGTAGGTACTCTTATTCCCGGGCACTACAGATTTGTTGTCTCTCTTGAAGAGACGTTTATTAGAGGAAAGATTTTGTTATTGCCCAGCTTAAAAACAAGCTGCAAGTGAACTATCCTAAAAACAAACTGCAAATGAACCAGCGGCGAGCGAATCATTGGACTCGATGGCGAAAACTGTTATTTTGAGAAACCTTTAGTTTTTTTTTCTTTTTTCATAAACATTGTATTCAAAACTGCTCCTTGATTTCTTCCTGTTTTACCGGGAGGAATGTCGAATGCAAATCTCGAATGGTCGCAGTGCACGATTCAAATGATTAGTTCGTGATTAGTTAGGCAGAAAAGATTACTCTATAATTTTCCTTCATTCTTTGTCCTTCATTCTTTGTCGAAATTAATCATTCTTTTGATTCTGTCAGTTTTGCGCAGTTATTTCGTTAATTCATGTATGGTTATTATTGTATACTGCAGTCGCATTCTACGGCATCCCTAGCAATTAACAAAACAACAGCAAAACTGTCAACTTTAGTATTGGTTCTCCGTATCGAATATCTTAGTGCAAACATAGCTGTCTAGCTGTCAGGTGGTAATACAGAAGTAGGTTCCTGCTTAATCAGAAAAGGTTGAAAAATGAAATAAAACACTCACCAATATTAATGATGACGTTTTATTAATTTTTAATTGGAATACACCTTAAAAAGGAAGATAAGTAATATGGGTACTATCCTTATCGCTTGTAAATTTTAACATAAAATTTGAAGAAAGAATATTTCACGATGAGGCAGTTTTTTATAGGTATCAGAAAACACACTTCGGATCAGAATGATTGAATATTATTTTAACAAACCCCGCCCTCTGCCATATGGAAGCATGAAATTAGGAAGTTAGTCAAATTTTCTCTCAACAAAATGAAAAATTTCAAAAAACTGAAGAGTCTTAATTCTGAAATATATTTACAGAAAAGAGTTCGAAGAGTAGGTACAAAAATTTATTATTTTGTATGCAAAATTCGCGGTAAAGCCATAATTTAATCTTTTTAGGATTTGAGAGACATTTTCCTCAAATTAATCAACTTTCATAGTGGCACAGCCTTGGGATAGGATTAATGTCATCTCGGCTTCTTTAAGTCTGACCTTCGTCTCAAAAAACTAATACAAACACACGTGAAGAGCCGTTCGATGGTACATTAATATTGTTGTATACCATGGCTGTTGGTAATTGGATGAAATTGTTTTTCACGGCACTAAAAGAGAAGAACCAAATATTCGACAGTTGACTTCAATTAATGTGATTTCCCGACAGAATGTTGGAAACTCACATAGATATATATCCGAAATCTACAATTTTATTTGATTTTTTTTTTTTTGCCATGTTGTACGTTATCCTTATGTGTCAGTCTCAACTCAATAAAAAAATAAAAAAACAAAAAAACGTTGAATTATGGATACATTTCCACAATAACAGAGTCATTGGACCTGAAGAATAAGATTTATTTATTACTTTCCCCCTTCATCATCCATTATGAAAATTTAATTTGATTTGTTACTAAGTAGATAGGTACGTAGATACTTCGAGTAAAGAAATGAAAATAAAATTTTGAATCCAAATTACCAGTTACTGTTTTTAGCAACCCGTTTACAAATTTTTGTCTCCATTCAATGAGAAAGTTGTATACAAAATGAACTCCATTTATGGGAGTCAAGGAGGACGTAAAGTATCAGATTGCAGGCTGTCCGTTAGCATTCAAATGAATAGAATAATTGAAAGTAATAAATGAAGTTAGGGAATGAAAATGTAGCCATAATTAACGATATAGATTTATTTAGTTTTTAAATATTGATTGATTCTGAAACGTGTAGTGTTGTGAGGTGAAGGTGGAAAAAACAAAGTAAAAGAAAAACATTTAAAAAATAACAATTCTATCAATTCGTTCGTTAATTGAATAACGGTCAGACGTTAATTGTTTTTAATCGCAACTTGTGGTGTGTGTTCACGAGGAAATAGCTATTAGAATACAGACAGGGTCAGTAACATTTATAGCTCTTACTGGATTTGGAAACACGAAACCTGTAACTAAGTGGCGGTTTATCTTCTTGTCTATGGGCACAATAATAAATTGTCGACGAATCGAACGATTTCACTGTCGAAGTTATTTCGATTGAGTACGTTTGCATGAGTGTTTTATGTACGAGTATTCATGCGAAGTGCATGTAGAGAGATAGAAAGAAAAAGTAAAGAAAAAAAGAATTGCATAAATATATCTGTAGGTATGTATGTAGCCTATTCCATTTACGGAATTATTTATACAAAATAAAGAAGTCAGATAAAACGCGACTGTATTATGAAGAACTACAGTGACCTATTCCTTGGCTACAGCTGCCTAGAATTTCCAAATATACTCATTCAGCCAGTCGATGGATGAAGGTTTTTGTTGTTTTAAAAATTGCACCTTGAAATGATCATGGCTACGCGCAGATGTCTAATGTTTGCCCATCTAAATCATGAACCATATCTCCTAAAATAATTTCGTTCATGATGGATACCACTGTTGAGAGTATTCCATAAAAATTGAATAGAAATAGAATCGTGAACCATTTTGCTACAGTGGTTAATTAGCTGAATTTTTGGCATCAGTACTCATTTGCAAGTAGTTTATGACTCAGCAGGTCCGCCAGTTTATAGATTCATTATGTGTAGTGTGTACCTATGGTAAGATTGAACGATCCAGTGCTTTCTGGGCTTGTATCTTGGAAATCAACGTGTGTTCAATATTAGCTCTGTTTGATAGGACTACACCAACCTACACCAGGAGGGATTCCACAAATGTAGAAATGTTATGTGACTTTGCGCAAAATTTTACTTGAATATTTGTGGAATATCCCTACTGGTGTAGGATGGTGTAAGTTAGTGTAATCCTATCAAACAAAGCTAATGTAACCCAAGCTGTCTCATTTCCACTATGGTAAAGTTGCATTATACTATTTCTTCTTTCAAATCTTCCTTAATTAACCACACCTATACTTCGTGGGTGCGCATACTCGGTCCTTTCTTCGACACTTACGAAGCCACGAGACCAGCTACCACCAATATGGAAAGCTCAATGAGACGATCATAAAAGGCCTTATTAAGGACCCCGATGACAATTTCCTCCTTGGGGCTTCTACAGGTACCCAACTGACTGAAGTGTTTATGCAGACTGACTATCTGCGTTAGGAGTGATGGTCGCATCCATATCCCATATAACCATACTATTGGGAAGTTGTAGTCCCAGCAGTTAAAACCGCCAATTCAATTGGCCAAGTTTTCTAAATCTGCAGCTTTCGGTGAAACTGCTCGATAGAACACCAAAAACTGACTTCTATGGTATCTTCCTTGTTTCGAGCCTATTTCTAGAGATGAAATTTCAACTAGCTCCTATCATCCCCGCCTTTCTTGGGACACAATTGTGGACTTCTTTGTTCTGGATACTTAATCACGCACGTCATTAGCCTCTTCAACTTAAAATTCTAGATTCGTTTTGGTAGGTTCCTTCGTATCTCGTTCGTATTTTTTTAACTTACCATAAAATCTGTTTGTTGATAAGACAACCCTCTTTCCAACAACTTTTTCTTTTCCACTTTTCTCGGAAACTACTGAAGAAATAGGCACCAAACTTCTATCAGACTTGCCTACTTTACCCCTCGTTTCTTTGGTTCGTATGGAATCTATCCTCTTAAGCGCAATTAATACATTCATGTAGGCCGCAATTCATACTTTCACGTGAGGCGAAACTAATACAAAATTGTGGACCGCGATTAACATAGCTCTTTTTTAAAGTTGGGCCGCATCTAACCGAAACCGGAAGGTGCTGTTTCTTTGTTTGATTAGTCGACTGCCATGTACAGTTTATCAGTTGTACGTAAAGTGCAGAGAAAAATCGGAATTACCTATGGTTTTTGTTGCAATAAAAAGTGTATCATTAACATATTTAATAATTCGGGGGAGGAGAAGAAAAATCGAGTTGTAATTTTAATAATTGCAAACTGGTTATTACAATTCCAAGACAGTGACGCACTTCAAAAGAATTGATATTCATTTAACGTTTCTTGTACGATTGTTATTGGATGGGAATTTATTTGAGATTTGCTACATTCAATTGTTGAATTCAAAAGTAGATTAGTCTGTACACGTCATTATCAAATTTCGTTATGTAACATAGCAAGAAATTTTTGACAAACTGATCAGTATTAATCATTCTAAATACGATTACTTCTGTGAAATAATTTTTTAAAGATACCTCTCACTCATCAGTGTCTACCTAAAAAACACTATCCCTATTCTATGAAAACATTTATAGGTATAACAGAGTAAGTAGCCATTTTTATTTAGTGTTCTGTCTTACACCTTGTCTCATTGTGCATAATAATTATTTCAACATTCAGTCCTAGATTATTGACTTTTTTTCTCAATTTTAAGCTTATGAATGTGGAGTATTGGGTATAGCTTTAAGTGAACTAACATAATTTTTATGGTTTGATATTTGATCTAATTATTGTGGAAAAGGATGAGGCGATGTTGAGAAAGATAGTGCTTCTCGTGAGTTGAGTTGTAAGCTGAAAATAAGATGGTGGAAAAATAATAAAGGATCTTTTTACATTCGACAAATTTTTGTTGATTTATTATTAATTTGCAGAATTCGAGCTCCATAAAAATGAAAAATTGTGTAAATCTTTTGTAAAAGGGAAGTTAAAATAAAATTTAGTTCTTAAATGTGTACCCCTTTGAAGGCTGTTTCATTTATTTCTAGGAGGGCTGTCTGTACGGTATTGTCAGATAATTTAACAAAGAAAACAATTAGTATTATTGTTCTTTCTATCATATTTATTTTGTCGATTAATCTTCGTTAAGAATGATCTGCCAGGAAAAATTTACGACAATTGTTTTCTCCTTTATATTTCTTTATCGTATTGTTGGTGCCTTAGTAACAACCTATCTAGCGTGTCATGTTTTATTTTTATTTTTCTATTTATTTATTTTTTAACAAATCATGATATTTTAACTCGGTATTAAAAGTGCTGTTAGTCGTCCACCATTTACTATAATTGGTTTGAAAACGAAAACAAAGTTGACTCACGTCCTCATATAAGTAAGTACGTACTTGTATCATAAAATTTGCATTTTGCATTATCTTCGACTGATCTACGTGGACGAAAATGGAGATTCCAGTATAGTTCAAAGTGGCCGATCGTTTCATTTGTATTGTATTTGGTTTTGAAAGAACGATTATCTTCTGAATGTTATACATGAGGGTTTGACTACTACGTGTGTAATTTTTTCGATATAAGTTGAATATTCTGAGGGTTTTGTATAACGACAAAAATATGTGCACCTGTGTGAAAGGAACCAAATGTTTTTCATAAATTTTTCGTTACTGTCTTATTTTATGCAACTATTCATGAATTTTACAACTGTTCAAAAAAAATGCTGAAAATCTGCAATTTTTGTGATTTTTTTTTTTTGAGAAAATTATATTTTTTCAATTAAAATAGGGCTCAGTATGACGTATAAAAAAAAAAAAAAAGTAGCCTATGAACTTACTAAAAGCTGTTAAACGTGTGAGAGTACCGAAAATTCATTTAAAACCTTTGAATCTTCTTCCTCAGTCACCACAAAATGTGGTCTATCATCACTCGGTGAACGTATAAAAATCATTCTTGAAGGTATAAATGCTAATTAACTGGTATTTCAAGTGAATAACGAATTTTTTCCCTTCAAAAACTATCAATTAAATTTTTTAGTAAATCTGAATTCCGCTGAAATATAATTGAATGTGAATAAAAATTCGGTTTTTTGAAAATTATTCTCGGATTCGTTTGGATATTGATGCTATTAGGTACTTGTCTTGTATTCGTGATAAAACTCTCTGATCAAGTTTTCAATCAATTACCATTCTCAATTGTGGCGAATGAATAAATTAGGTCTTAAAATTCAAAAAAGAATTCCAAAATTTAATTTATACGTAAGTGTAGACTTGACTTTTGTTATTTTATTAATTTTAAATCACTTGCCGTCCGTTTGCATTTTTTCTCTCATTATTGGGGGAAAGGCGGCTGTATGTCATTTTTGTATTATCATTTCCTGCTCTGATTAAGGAAATTAAAGAGAAAAATGGTTTTCATGGTAAATCGTTGGTGAACAGGTTAAATAGAAATGGATCCAGGTAGAAGTCCTATGAGTTACCTTAGGCTCCTGATTAACATTTTCAGACCTCTTCTCTTAACCAGACATACTCCTTTCTGTTAAACAGCTGTTACCCTAGAAAAATGAGGCATAGTAGAGAAACTCTATTTTGTAGCAGCTTAGTCGCCAATATTTGGTAGTCAATTTTGTCAAAAACATTTGTTAAATTTCATTTATTTGTTAGTTAAGGTCAATTGTTTCAAGGTTTTTAAAACTCCACGAAGGTCTACGCCTCTTACCTCCCCGTGCGAAGCCAAGAGGATATTTTAACCATGTTTTATCTGATAATATATTTTTTTTAAACATAATGATTATTTGATATGAACTCCCTTGAAAAGAATTTCATTTGCGGTCTAAAATCAGAAACATTGTTAAATGTTCAGTATATAAGACTTGAGAATTAGAGTGATATTTGTCTTGTCCAGCAAATCTGGTAAATTTGAACCTTTAATTGTTGATGTGAGTTGGGTAACCTATAGATAATTAGGTACTCCAAACGAAACATACCCTAATTATAAAATCATCTTGAACGAAAGCAATTCGAAATTGTTTTGTGAAAAATTATGATGTGTACTCACAAAATCGATACAAGTTGTATCTATTTTATGACAATGATGGATAGCTAATCCTCTGACTTCCAACGTTGTTAAAATAATCGATTTAGTTAGATTGAGATGTTTTGACAAGATACACTCATACGTTGTTTGCATCGCTCACATTCCAGTCGTCTTTATATAGGTAATTTAGAAAAAAATAGGCTAGCTTACCTCATAACAAATGTCCGAATATCAATATTTTTGAATTAATGATGAATCGTAATTGAAGTGAGGTAGATTCTGTTTGGAATCCTCGAAGCCTTACAAATTGTTGAAGTTGCGGATGATTTCACTAGATAATGTTAATCTAAATAGTTTTTTTTTTCTTGTTCAAAGTTTGAGACATACTTTTTAAAAATATCATTTTGTTGAAATAGTTGATTATAAATTGTAAAGCAGGGAATTCCAAAATTTAAACCAATAACCATATGCTTAACCTATTTAGGAGATTTATTGTCATCTATAAATTTCTGGTCTGACAAAACATTTTCATCCCAAAATTGCTAAGTGTTAAATTCCATTTGAAAAAATTTCTTACTTTCAATATCTTTCTTGTAGGTACTGTATTCGAACGTTATTTGGTGGTATTGTAAAAAACCGACAAAAAATAAACTATAAGATTCCTCCACATTGTAATAAAAATGAATCGTAAAAAAATTTTAAAACACATTTCGGTGAATGAACACTAAATAGTGACTATTAAAACTTCGTTAATTTATTTTCTGTGTAAATTTATTCTCGAAATTTCGTGGATTTGTTTCCATTACTTGTACTTTGTCCACAAACTGCGACATATAAGGTTTCAAAATAGCGTCTCCATTATCTTCGAGAAACGTATGGGTGTAAGCCAGCCCATATTCGTCTTTAAAACTTTGCAGTATGGTTTAAGAAGATTATGCTGAAGACAAATAAGACGATGTAGATGTAAGATAGGCTACAGAATGCGTGTTGATATTATTAAGCCTTTGTTGAGAGGAAAGAGGTGTTATTTCTGGTATGACTGTGGAAAAATATTTTCTGTTCAACTTCGTAGCAATTCTTTGTCCACAATTTGGGTAGGTAGTTGAAAGTTGGTTAATATTTTTTGAAAACAGTTGACGTAATTGATGTTTGAAGCTCTTTCAGTTTACCTAGTCCCCCTCCCGTAAAGAAATATCGTTCGTGTTTTTTTCAGGTTCCAGTGAGAAAATTCCAATGCGAACTTTTCATCGCATAACTTACATTGTTTTTACTTGTGCCTTGTAAGTAGCTTATGACTAGAGTTTGGCATAACAGAAATACAATGTTTCTAATTTGTAATCAGTTTTGGTACTTTTTTTTAACCAGTGCCTCCAGAAAAGAACTTCGAAAGAGCTTGTGAATGGCTTACAGTACGCTGAATTTTTTGCTTGCAAAGCTAGAATAAAACTTGTTTTGTTTCAAGTGAAATTTTCTATCTGTTCACAATAATCGGCATCACAAATTCACAATTACCATTATCATATTCTGATATAAAATCACCGGAACGTGTTAGTGGCTAAAACTTTTTGCCACCAAATTCTACGAATAACTTATTTTTAAATTTGGATTGTTTACCCACCATAATTTTCAAGGCTAAAGAAAAAAGTTAGTCGAGGCAAAAGAAAAAAGATTAGTTAGGACCTGTGATATTCATTAAGGAGGTCTTCTTGTTTTCATATTCTCAATGTGAGAATATCTCCTTGTAAACTAAAATCGACAATATTTTTTTTTACGAAATGAATTTAAAGAAAACAATTTCCTTATAATTCCTTACTTGGAGTAGAATTTATTACAATAATTATATTACTATTCAATATTCTTGGTTACACTCATAAGTTGGATATCAATATAGGCAGAGCTGTGTAAAGGAATTATTAATGTATGTACCTTGGGAAAAACTTAACGATGTGCCTTCCATCCAAGTGACTTACTTGGTCAGCCTAGTTTTGAATTAACATAGTCTAAAGCGTATAATAAGACCTGTTTTGACGCGTGATGATATTCTCTCTGACTCTGTCTCTCTTTCAATTACTCCATTTTTTTTCTATTCAAAATATCCCATCGATCTATCATGTCATGCTCGTGTATTAAGAACTGTATAGTCTCAAATAAGATACTTTTCTAATCGGTAAAATATATTGCGCATTCCTTAAATTAAATCACGTTAATTGCGTGAATGATTAGTATGTATCCTCAGTCGATGAAAATAAGTCTTTCGATTGTCTCTTTACCCTCTATATCTCTATCTCTTCCTCTTTCTCCCCGTACTAGGATGAAGGCTAAGTGGAAGTTGACTTAACAACAAAAAGGAGGACCTATTCATTTCACGATACTAGAAAGAAAAAAAAAATCTTGATGCACCTACTATTTCTGGTAAAATTCGTTTTCTAATCGCCCACCACCATTAATACCAAAGATCTCGATGTTTCCGTTCTTGGTCTCGTTTCTTCTAGTTAGAATACCATTAAAACGAGTTGGACGGTCTCATAGGTAAAAGTGATGTACAGTATTTGTTTCGTTGTCCCTCTGTAATCTCCGCTCCTCACTTCTACCTTGTAGTTCAGTATAATTATGAACTGCAGTTATCTATGATTAATAATTCTTGTGTCTCGAGGTGGTGTGATCAAAAATATTTCTCGTTCTTACGAATGTGAAATTTTCAAGAAGAAAAGAAAACTATTACTTGGAGTCGAAGTGATATTGGACCAATTTTTTCGGTAGTCTTTACCTTATTAAACTAATAATATAAAATTTTTTAATTGAAGTTTTAGCAAAAGTAGAAAGTAAACCCAATACTTTCTAATTCGTTTTAGCGAATGAAGATCTCGAAGTTAAAATATTGTTAGTTAAAAAATCAGTTTAAATTCGATTTTCACCCGGAGCTTAGTTGCGTATTTTAACTTAAAAATAACGAGTTTGAGAGTGGATAAGGCGTTAAACCAACGTCTAAATACTAATAATAACACATAAAAACTTAATTAATAAATTAGTAAAATTTCCCATAATTTTCCTCACTATCAATAATATCTCAGCCAATTAGAATGGCATACCGTATCACGATTTCAAATTCCATTAAGTGTATGTGAGCAAGTAGAAAAATTATTTCCATTCGGCCACCTATCTTGGAGTCAAATAATTTCTTCATCTTTGCACTGACAGCTAGCTTGACATAATTTGCAGTTTTCTGACAATTTAGGTTATGAAAATTCTTCCTGTAGTGGTGTGGGGACGTTTCCCTCTTTGCCTCCCTCAGGGCTCGGCCCTGCGTCGACAGACGGGTCGCAGACCAAAGTCCGCAACCCATACTAATTGTGCATTGCACATTAAACAGAGTACATCGTCTGTATGCACTCATACAGACGATGCGTTTCTGTGTTGTGTTTACCATTGAGGCGGTAAACTGAGGCAAGTGAGTATGTAATACTTACATACTCACTGACAGTATACGTGCTGCAGTCCGTACATGGTACCGCATCGCCTTTGGACGATTGCCCCAGTTAGGAAGTACGCTTAGTGTACGGTAAGGCAACTTAAACCGGCTGGCTACCAGTACCGAGAAATAATTTGGTCACCCCGCATGTAAACCACTGTCTTCCTTCTTAGGTTCCATGAACCCCATGTAGGTAGCATCTACCTACAAGTAGGTTCCTATCAATTTATTTAAAGGTTGAGAAAACATACTCAACTTACTTTTGCCTGCTGTTTAGGCAACACTTGGTGCATTACTTTCACATTCTATTTTTTGTACCATCCTTTCATCCTCCTTTATTTTGTCGGCCTTTGTTTCCCATTTTCAGAGCCGAAGTCGATTGACACTTTTATTTTTGCCTAGTTTATCCTGAAATTCAAGTTCTTCCTCCTTCGCCACATTTTCCTTGATTACAAATTTTGATTTTCACGAAAAGAAAAGAAAAAATTAATATAGTTGGGAATTTCCAGCTTAAACTAGCTTTTCATTTATCATTGCGTTTTTCATCTTCATAGTTAATCTTCTTACCATAGACTTCTTACATATTGTACAGGCTCACTCTCTTTAGATCCTCATTTCGGATTTCATCGAAGACTTCTGCAAAGTCTCTTGAAATAAATAGAAGCAGCTGCTTGTGACTTGATGTGAAACTTATATTTGAAAAGGCATAGATAATTTGGATTAAATACATCTAATTACATCATTAATAATTCAGAAACTTCCAATTTTGTGGGGGTGAGCAGATATATTTCTCATGTTGATGGAATATTTTACAGCTACACATAGGTATTTGAAATTGATTAAACTTGATTTTGCATATCTTGTAATGATTTATATATTTTCTCCTCTCCAAATTGATTTGAAGAAATTGTAACTTTTTCTTCTTTGTACTACAAAATCATAGTGGATGAAAACTTGAGCCATATACAGGAGCGATACTCCTATTTAAATAAGACTTCAGTTCTGGTTTCACCTATAACTCATTTACATATGGAAACCACAGATAAAATATTACTAGAATATCGGATATAGGTCTTCCTTTTGGCCCTGAGTCTCCAGTTGATTAGTTTGTGGCTATTAGCGTATTTTCCTAGTGTGTTTTCCTTTGGAAAATACAACTATTGTATTCAGTGCAATGGCGGGACCTAGGAGGAGGCCTGTGGAAAAGTGCCAAGGAATCATAGACCACAAGTATATACATCACTCAAATTCTGTACACAATATATATGTATATATATTTTGACATTGGAAAACAACGTACATCCCAAGTATAGGGGTTTGATATCACAATTTTGAAGTATATCAGCGAGTCTTCAGAAATAGTAAAGTTGGGACTATAAGTCAACTCAAACAGTTAGGCCACCAGCCTACCAGCAAAAGCTCCCAAGGCCTACGTGGTATTTCGGGCAATTTCGTGTAGGTGAAAGAAATAAGTTGGCTGACCCATTAGTACAATTCACATTTTTACTACAGTAAAAGTTACTTACAGTCGAATACAAAAAATATCTGGTCGTGCAGTTGTTAAGGATCACATTGCCTCATAGTTTCTCGATGTCTGGTGAACCAACAGATTCCAATTAAGTGTGTTCATTGTTGGAATCAAAAATGATTTGAAAATGGACTGGTACCAGTTCTGCTAACGGCATTCACATTTCAAATAGTTTTAGTAAAAACAACTTGAAAAAGAGTGACTTGATGTTGAAACAAAAGCTGTAGTATGTCGTGAATATTGTGAAGTATTCACAACAAATGGAATTAATCAACGTATAAAATGAGACTGACTGTTCATAGTTGAACGAAAATTGTAAACAGTCGAGAGAGATAAGTGTTGGTTTAACGATGATCGAATTCTAAGATACATGTCACCACAAAAGTATATAATAGTAATCGATTAACGTGTTGTATTATCTTGTAGAATGGGAAGTTATTTTCATGTTAACTCAATATATTCGTTTGTGACTTAGCATTAAATATAATCTTAATAGTATATAAGTGATCGAGATTTGGTGGTGATGTGGAGGGAAAGCCGTGGGTTTTCAGATGTCACAATATATGTATGCGTAATATATAATTATATATTTCCACTTTTTGAAAGTCTGTGGAGCTTCCTCTGTTTGACCTATGGCAATGAAACTTGGGGTAGTTTTAGAAGCTTTCTGGGTTATACATATTTGTGTTAACATTTTTGAAATTCATTTGCTAGTTTCAGAGGAAGGGGTTCTCAAAGTTTTGCAAAACCACCATGTTGTCATCACAATAACTCCCATAAATTGAAAGATTTTGGCTTAAAATTTTTATGGTTGATTGAGTCTATTAGGAACTGGTTTGGTATTGAATTTGAGTGAAATTAGTCAACTGGTTTTCGAATGACAGCCATTACAAAATTTGACACTTTTGGAAAACACACACTTATGGCGATTGATGCGCGGAAGAGATATTTTACTTTAACTTAAGCTCTGAAATTTGTAAATTGGAAAATGTTTTACAATGATCACTTCTGACTGTGAAAAAAACTTGAGGCAGCAGCCGCTTCGTTAGAATAAGTAGGTTTTGATTGTATTAAATTTAGTAGCTGTTGACCTAAAATTAAGCAGTTTAAAACCATTACCCCTTTCAAAATTGAAACAAAAATTGACTCTGCCGATCCGTACCAAAATTATTCGCATGTTGCAATGAATTATAGTTAATATTTGTTTCAAATTTCGTAACTATTCGGCTAAAATTAAGCATTTTATAAAAACGAAAATGATGATACGGGAAGTACTGTCCGCCATTTCGAATCAAAATTAATAGGTCAGGTTCTTGGCTTAGTACTAACATTCGTACCAAATCTTGTGACGGACAAAAAGAGCAACTTGTTCCTCGGTAAAAAGCAAATATGGAGTGTGTACCTATTTATGAATTTGAGTTTTTGGTGGCAAAATTTTTCTTTTGTTATGAGATGATAAAAAACGTGCCTACTCCCATTCACCGGTTTTTTCGTGAAATCGAAATTAATAAGTAAATTTTTGTAGAAAACCGTAACTGAGCCAATGACTAGACCTATTGATTCTGATATCGGCTGGACAATACTCCCATAAAGTCCATTTTTGTTTCGATTTTGAAAGAAGTAATGATTTTAAAATTTTATAATTTTAGGTCAACAATTACAAACTTGAATTCAGTCATCAATTATGATCAAGGTATCATTAACGTTTTAGTTACTTCAGTAAAGGTTTGAGAACGAGCTTTTCTAACTGAGCTGCTAGGACGTTAGAATTTTTAAATTTGTGTTTAGAATCAAAATTTTCAAGTCTTTTTTTTTTTACCAGAGATTTTAAGAATTTAAATTTAGTCAGGTTGTGTTGATTTGTTCAAAAAGTGTTTTTATTTTCATCCGAAAAATTTTTTTAATTTCTTGTGGGCGTTTTTTATATTTTTTTTATTCCCGATACACCCTTTCGTTTAATATATTTAATACCTTCTGGTAATTTTTTCCTACCCGAGAATATGCAGTTCAACAAAATTTTTAGGGTTCTCAAAATACGATGTCAACGATGTAATAAACTAACTTTTTACGTAGGATCACTAGCTGTTATTGTACGAATATAAAATACAAATACAAACCACACACTTTTCAGAAGATTAAACTGGAAAAGTCACCTTGTGAGAACCGTAGGTGTGAAAACAATAGCACTGAAAGTGTTAGGTTGGAAAAATATTGTTTGAAAAAATTACTTTTAAATGTAGGAGATTGACATTTTCAAATCAGCGATAAAAATCAGTTTACAAATAAAACGACTTAGAGATACTCATTGTTTAAAAAAATATTACGTTTGAAACCTCCAAACCGGTTGACGAGGTATTGGTTGTGTAAGATCTATAGTTAGATACTCACTGTATATTACAATAATCTGCATAGGTACACAGTGTTCTTCATTTACTTAAACTTGAATGTCCTGGGATCCTGTTGAGATTTAATAATGTATCTAGCCCTAAAATGTGCGGAAATTTTGACATTACCAAACGGACTCATCGTTTGGGTGGTTAAATCCATTAGGTCTAAAGTTACAGCGGACTATAGGGAATTTAAATTTTTAATTATATTCTAATTTTATTCAAAATGGAATAACTTTAGACTAAATTGATGTGACGCGGTACGTTTCGAATTATGAATTTAGCCCGCACTTACTTAATTCCCTTCATTTGGACAAAAGTTATGATAGGACAAGTGAAAAAAATACTATAATTTTATTCCAATCTAATTTAAATAGTGGAATAACTTAATACCTGATGAAGCTACAATTACGTTGGTGGGCGTAAAACACTATGAAGGCCATTTGAGATACTATATTGTACGTGCAATTAAAACACACTGGATATTATGCATGATCAAATAAGCCCTTTTACAGTATATGTACTTGATTTGGATCCCTTAGAACAAAGTTATGGTGGAATACTCTTTATCTTTGGATAGACCTAGAAATGTAAGGAAGTTCCACAGCTCGAGCGTAGGTTCGCCATTCCTTTAGAGAGTGGTCTGTTATATAAATTCGTGCAACCCTAAATCTTCGATCTTACAGAGGGTGTATAGATATCCAGGTAAACAAAAAAATGCGTACCGTCATTATAAAACCCTAAAGTGGGCATATATTTTCTGAACATGCGCATTCAGTCTTTTGGTTTTGTGAATCTAACGGACTTTGTCGTGAATCCAGTGAATTTTGAGAATATCTTCGAAAACAGACGTTTAATAATTATAACTAAGCTTAAACGAAGTAATCACTAAATTTTGCTCCAAAAATTAACCTTTTGCAAATTGAGAAGAGAGTAAATAATTGTGCAGCATCGAAGTTCAATAATATCTATTATCAATTTGGATAAATTTCGGAACGTTTATAACTGAATTTTTTGTGAGCTCTTAATTATTGTTTATTACAGCAATTTTCATCAATCGACAGAATATTCATTCGATTTACAAACAAAGGTGAACCTCATTATCCCATAATTCAAGCGATTTAAATCAAGGTGAATCAAATTGAACGAAAAGTTTACTTGATCAGTTGATTGAGTTTCTACATTCCCGTTGATTAAAATTTCATTATATCTAATTTTTAATCGACTTCAAAATAAGGAAATTATCAGTTCGATCTATTTGTATGTTTTTTGTTTTTTCTCATGTTTGTTTCAGCGTAACTTCTCAACCCAAGCACCCGTTTTGATGAACTTTTTTTTGAATGATAGAGGATGATCCCAGTGTCCTATTAAATTTTTTTAGAATGGATGCCGTAGGTTTTGAGTCATCTTTAATAAAAAACGGTTAGTTTGAAAATAATACTAGATCTTGTAGCCTAATTGGTATAGACTTACTCCTAGTTCAGCTGCTTACGATCAAGTTCGAATCCCCATCGTATCAGAGAATTTCAAAGGAAAAGAAAATTGCCGCTAAGGGTAGAAACGTAAAATCATTGAAAAATTTTTTTTATGAAAAGATCTAACCAATTTTAAAACAAAAAAAAATAAGAAAAATAATTCTTGTAAAATTCTCCCATAAAATCTCCTGGAATTAAAATTAAACAAAAAATTTTAGCGTCGGAAGCCTCGGTAGAAAAAGTAAGTTTTCGAGAGAAAGGCATTATGAATTTCGATGGTCACATCAATTGTCTGCAAGTTTATTTGCGTTAATGGTATATCATGATTGTATGAAATGTGTTAGCTGCTGACAAAATATAAGACAATGTGAAATATAAAAGCATTTTTTCTTGAAAAAATGAAAAATAAATTAAGATGATAAAGTATGGTACATCATATAATTTAAAATAAAACCAATGAAATATAATAAAGTCATGAAATAAAAAACAAGAAAACATGAGCATGTGGTTAATTTTTGTAAAAAGAAAAGTTCAGGCAAATTAGAAAAAAGAGGGAAAAACGAGCTCCAGGGTCTGAGCGGACTGGAACATTTAATGTGATACACATTTTATACCTATGAGATAACGAAGTTCGGGAGAATGAAGTTTAAGAGTGGTTAATAACAGCCTCTATTTATCAACAAATATCCATATATATCGATATATGAACATTGATAGCGATTTTTACCATATTCCTCTCTTTTTCACACTCAAATCGATTTATCATGTATATCAATACATTTTATCTAACCAAATTTGATTTAAACAAACTGCCAGACAGGAGCTGTGGCTGGTTTTTTTTTACCGAATACACCACCATATAATGAAAATAAAAATATATACCACATTAAAAAGCTTTATCGGAAGTACCGTCCAGTAGATCCGCACCAAAATTGGTAGTATGCTACAATAAATTTTAATAAATATTTATTTCAGATTTCGTACATATGTTTCAAAATTCTGCATTTTATGAAAAATATAAAAACAAAAATAGAGGTACTGGAAGTACCGCCAGGCCAGTCCATGCCAAAATTTGTAACATACTATAATAAATTATAATAAATAATTTTTCCAAATTTTGTGGCTACTGATGCAAAATTGAGCATTTTATAGCCAAAATAAAAACAAAAATGGTGGTACGGAAGAACCATCCAACTAATCCACCAAAATCAATAGGTCTGGTTTTTGGAACTTACTAGTTTTACACCCTTGCCTCATTCTGCTACCTTCTGGCAATGGGTGAAGTGGGGTGCAGACTCCAGTGGTGGCAACTGTGTACAAGGTTTGGCTGCCCCCTCACGCGCATACTATGCAACTGCTCATTGGCAATCCTGCTTCTAGTACCATTAGTATTGAGGGGAGAGTGTGGCGACTGTGAGTACCTGAATTACATCCGCTTATAACGTCGGCGCCGTGGATACGGTAGTCAAATTTTATGGGCGGACGTAATATAGGTGACGCCGGTTCGAATTCCGAGCCAGCAGAACCTATATATATATATATAGAGACAGATAGATGGATAGATACGAGTCAATTTCTTGTTCCCATGCTACATGTTGCAAGTTTTTCCAATAAGTACGAAATTTAGAGCAAATATTCACTATGATATATTTTAACTGGCTATTAATTTTGGTGTAGATTGGCCGTACGGTACTTCCGGTATAGCTATTTTCGTTTTATTTTAGCTATAAAATCTTTAATTTTCGACCAATAGCTACGAAATTTAAAATAAAAATTCACTATGATATATAATAACTTGATATAAATTTTGGTGCATATCGGCCGTACGGTACTTCAGGTATGGCTTTTTTCATTTTTGTTTTGGATATAAAATTATCAATTTTCCATAAAAAGATACGAAATTTGTTACAAATATTACAATTTGCTATAAATTTTAGTGCGAGTCGGTCGCTCAATACTTCCGATAACACTATTTTTGTTTTTCTTTCGCTTATAAAATGCGTAATATTGGACCAATAGGAACGTAATTTGGAACAAATATTTATTACGATCTATCAATAACTTATTAGTTACCTACTACCTACTTAATTTTAAATTTTTCGAAGACCTACTTTTTCTAACGAAGCTACTGCTGTGTTATTTTTCTTTTTGAAGCTGGTTGGTTATTGTGGGGTTCACCCGCACCCGCCAAGATAGGCTTGGCCTATACGCGCACGACGACGAGGCGCGGGTAATAATAATATACACGAACCGCCGATTGAACTCACGCCAATCGGCGGGTAAAAGTGACACTCGCTCACAGGGTAGCAAGTGACCGATGGCGTACGGCGAGTAGCACGGTCCTACGTGAACACATGTATACGCACACTCGCCGATACGCCCCCCAACTACCCGCGTATATACGCACGTCGCCGTGTCCGCTAATTGCCAGCGTGCATGAGGACTTGGCTCTCCTTGGTACCTTGTACAGACACGCAATAGGGTGTACATTTGTACACCCCAATATCTTCTGGTGGGAAACTCCCATTCCCACAGTTATCTTTCAACGGCAGTTGGTCATCGCAAACAATATCTTGAAACTACCTACCAGTCATACGAATTAAAATAAATTAAATAAAACTTTAAATGGTTGTCTTGTTGAAAGAACTGAAACACTACACTATAGGGACAACTTTCTTTAAAAAAAAAAACAGGTTTAAAAAAAATTGTTAGTCTTGGCCAGACTATGAGAAAGAGGTATAGAGAAAAACATATAAGCATTAATATAAGTATGACCTTAAAACGGCTTAGGGGTAGTTCTATGTTGTTGGTTTAACTACATTTACTGAGCGGAAACCATCCGTATTTACCTTAAAAATTAGGAGCATCTAGAAGAAGTTGGACAACAATTAATTTTTAATTTTTATTTTAGTAGTGAAAAAGTAGAACGAAACGAACACACATAAAAGTGAAATAGACAGGTTCATCCTGGTGGAAATGAAGTTGCCATTCTCTTAGAAATCAACCGAACTGGTGGTGCTCTTGCTATTCTAAAAACTGTTCACCCTACATTCGGCTGATCATCGCTGTTAACTTATCCTGTTGATAACTATCTGGAGTTATGCGACTTTAATGTTTACCAAATATGTACGCGAATAACCTAGTCTTTTAAAAGACTATTTAATTTCAAACAAATTCTTCTTGCTCTAGAAAACAAATTGTATTTGAAATTCAAACTTGAGAAATGTTTATACTAGTTAGTTCTCTTTTACTGGGTACTAAAATGAAGTACATTCGTATGAATTTCTGTGATAGCGACGAAGCCATTACGTTATAGAGTGTATTTTGATTCAACTGAGAAGAATTCAACTGAAGTTGTAAGATGAGATAAAAAGTTTGGTAGCGCATGCAGACAAGTAGGCCCCTTCATCGTTCGAAACTTGATTTGTTAAATAGTTTAATTGAGAGAGAGACTAGAGAGTGAAATCTGAAGAAGATGTAGATACGTTTCATCCTCGTTAAAAGAAATCAATAAACCCTTTATTGTAATTATACAAGTTTAACTTAAGAAAATGAAACTTATTCAAATTTTGGAGTTTTTGTATAAGTGTTATTTTAATTGACTTTTTATTTTATGTCCACTAGGTAGACAATATGGGAACAGAGATAGGCGATTTAAATATAATTCAAGATGAAGATACATTACGTCGGATGGTAAGCGGTTATGTACATATAATACTTACTAATGAAAGAATATCTTAAAGTTGATATCATAAGAGTTTATTATATTAATCAGATCGTTTGTTTGAAAGAAAGTGAGAATAGATAAAAAATTTGTTAGTGGTGGACTTTTTTTTCCTTTTTTTTTCCGAAAGAAAATTTTATGGTTCTGGGGTTAGGTGACGACCTGAAAATACTACTTAGCGTTCATATGATTTGTTTCTTATACGTTATGCTATCCAGTTTCTAAAAAGCATAAAATAAAATTATAATTTAAAATTTAAAAATCACAAATGCCTGAATACAAAAAAATTAAAAAAATTGAAATGACAGAAGTAGGTAATTCTGTTGCAAATACATTTTTTTAAATGCACTTTAATAAGAAATGTAAAACATTGTTGGAAGGGAAACCAAGTGCTTTCTGTATAACAAAAGCATAAGTATGTGTGGGGACTCTCCCAAATGAGGTGCAGGGCTCGGACCCCTTGACGACAGTTGCCGCCCCAAAGGGCAGGAAAATAATTGTCCTTGCGACGTTAAACACACACAATATGTTCGATTGTAATTACCTGCACGTACTTACAGGTAATGTAAGAGTACTGAATCGTGACACAATAAGATGATGTCACAATTCGTACACGAACTGGCCAACCATCTCTTATCTCGATAGGGGATGATTTGACCTGGCCATTCTCACCAACGTACTTATTATCTTACATACTTGTGTTTGTGTGCGTGTAAATAAGCCATATATAAACCGCCCGAACCGGCTCTAAAATCGCCAGTGTTCGCCTTGGTTTTGGCTTACCCGTACTTATGTACGAAGTGGTTGAACACGCTTAAATTCTATAGAATTTCCTTCTGGTGAGAATATCTCTCACGACAAGGTATTCCACAGTGGTAACCCCAACATGATTTTTGCTACGTCGTGAGGTGTCTTGAGGCGTGTTGTGCTTTTACAAAAATTTGGCGCAGTGTGCTGGCGAGAAACTCGCTTGCTCAGCAAATAAAAATAATTTTTTGCAGACTTAAGACACCTCTTAGGTCGTCGAAGTAGAGTCTGCTGAAATGGGAATTTACACCCCTCTCTTTAAAATATATAAACAAAGAGAAACCAGACAGCAGACCTGGAGGAAGAAGGTTGGACTCATCCCCCAACCCCCTGACTTAGACTCGACACTCTAAGAATTTACCAAATCTGGAAGAAGGCCCTCAACACCCAGAATTAGCATGACTGGGAACTGCAATAAATAAAGAACAACTAGCAGTTAAAACGTTGAGAAGTGGTCAAAGTTCTGACCCAAAAACACCTGTCCTACAAACACAGGAGCCAGTGTTTTCAACCAGCAAGGAAGGAAGTAGTTCTGTGGAATACGCTTGTCATCAGAAAGACACAGCAATGGTCCCACCACCAAATGGAAATGAAAATCCACAACCATCGCAGGGAGGTAGTGCTCAGCCACAGCTGATGCCTGAAGTCTTGGCGCAAATTATGCAGCTTTTGCAACTACAGCCAGGACAGAACCCCAACTTCTATAGACAAAGAATAGAGATCCCGGAATTTCTGCCCAATGAGGTAGACTTATGGTTGACTCTATAGGAAGGCAGGTTCAAGATAGAAAACATTACACTGAACCAGTGGTATCTCCACATCTGTGGAGGCATGCCCCCACAGATAATCCGCCACATTCCAGATGTCATGGAATGCCCTTCGACAGAAGAGGATAAATATGCCTGGTTCGTCAAGAAGATAAAGAATGTATTTGAAAAAACTAAGAACCAAATCATTGATGATGTGATGGGTGGTATGAAGATGGGGGACAACAAACCCTCAATCTTCATGGAAAAATTGAGGCAGAAGGCGGATAATATCGTAGCCCCTTCTATCATAGGCAATCAATTTTGCAAACAACTTTCTCAAAGTGTTGTGCAATGCCTAGCCGCCGTGGGTTCGACCGTGATAAATAAATCTGCAGACTTGGACTTCCTTGCGAAATCAGCAGATAATGTGCTAGAATATACCAGGTCAAAGTATGTGGTAAGTGCAGTATCTGCAGAGACTGGAGAGATCGCTCAACTTCGAGCTCAAATAGCTCAGTTGACCGACAAAGTAAAGAGGAACAAAGGCCAAACCTCCACAAAATCCAATAGTAGCTGGCGACAAAGATCTAAATGTAGAAACAACAACAATAATAGTAGCAATAGCAAAGGATGACAGTCCTGGTCCAGAGACCGCAAATCTAGTTCTTACAATAGGGGTCTGAGTTCAACTCCCCCAAGAACACCATCTCCCAAAAACCAGTCTCAAAATTGGGATGATAAATGTTTTTTCCATAACAGGTTTATCGCAGAGGCCACCAAATGTAACAACAGATGCAAATGGTGGGGCAAATCCTATACCAAGGAGGCTTCAAACTAGAACAAGGGGCCATCTATGCGGCCAAAGACCCCTTGGAAAAATACTCATGCCGCCTGTTCATTAAGGACAGGACGAACGGGAGAAGGTGCTTAATCGACTTGGGAGCAGACCTGAGCATATTGCCAGTTAACAAAACCCAAAAAGTACTCCCTCTGAAATACCATCTCCGTACTATGAATGGTCAAAACCTTCCAGCTTATGGACTTGAAACCAGCAAAGTTGACATTGGACTCAAGAAAATCATGACATGGTCCTTCACGGTTGCAGATATTCCAAACCCAATCCTGGGTGCAGATTTCCCTGCACATTTTGGCCTGATCATTAACCTCAAAAACGGCAAATTGATCGATAGTGAATCAAAACATTGTGTGGATGGCAAAACGCTAGCTTAGAGACTGGACACAAATATATCCAGCTGTACAAAAGTTGACGGACAACTCTTACAGATCCTGTCTGACTATCCTGGAGTCACTAAACCATCAATTTGCAGGCATCCTACCTATAAACATGACACAGTTCATTACATGAAGACTAAAGGACCGCCTTGCCATGCTAGAGCACAAAGGTTACTGCCTGACAAACTCAAAGCAGCACGGGAGTACTTCCATTGCATCATCGAAGAGGGCGTATGTTGCCCCTCAAAAAGCTCATGGAGCTCCCCTATCCACATGACCAAAAAAGGAAGTGGAGAGTGGCAAACTGTTGGAGACCACAGGGCCTTAAATGCCAAAACAGTTTCTGATTGCTATCCAGTCCCCAATATAATGGACTTTAACGCGAATATGAAGGGTTAAACGATGTTCACCAAAATTGACATCAACTAGGCATTCCACCAAATTCCTATGGCTGACCAGGATGTATCAAAGACAGCAATTATAATCCCCTTTGGACTATTCGAATACCTTCTAATGCCGTTTGGACTTTGCAACTCAGCACAAACTTTCCAGAGATTCATCAATGGACTGTTTAGGGGATTGCCATTTGCATATGCATACTTGGATGATATCTGCATTTGCTCTGAAGGTGGTGAGCAACAGCACGAGGAGAATGTAAGAGCCATCATACAGCGTATACACACTGCCAGGCTTACTATCAACGTAGGTAAAAGCTTATATGCACAGACCAAAATTGACTTCCTCAGCTACAAAGTCTCGACCAAAAGCATTTCCCCATTGAAGACCAAAGTAGAGCCAATATTGAACTTCCAGAAGCCCTCAAATGTCGCTGAACTCAGGCGTTTCTTGGGGATGGTGAACTTCTATAGAAGTTCTATGAAGAATGCAGCAGCCGAACAAAGTAAGCTGTTTGCACTAATTAAGACAAGTAAAAAGAAAGATAAGACTCCACTCAAATGGAATGAAGAAGCCAAACAGGCCTTTGAGAAAATCAAAGATACACTGGCAAATGCGACTCTATTGGCTCATCCAGACAAAAGTCTGCCGTTATGCGTGAGTACCGATACATCTGATTTTGCTATTGGTGCAACCTTGTACCAACTTGACAAAAACAACAAGAAGTTACCGCTAGCTTTCTTCTCGAGGAAGCTCTCAAAAACAGAAAAGAACTATAGCACATACGATAGGGAATTGCTCGGAATTTTTGCTGTGTTGAAGCATTTCAGGCACCAATTAGAAGGTAGATGTTTTTCTGTGTATACTGACCATAAACCTCTAACATATGCCTTCACACAAAAAGCAGAACTGGCATTGCCGAGAAGAGCACGACAATTAGACTATATTGGTCAATTGACTACCAACATTCAGTATATAAGTGGAGAACTTAACACTCCAGCTGATGCCTTGAGTAGAATCGAAGCTATCTCGGCTCTTGTCCAATTGCCTTATGCTGAAATAGCTAAAGCACAGCTTAAGGATGTAGAATTGCAAGAGTTGTTATCGAACAATGATACTAGTCTCAAATTGAGACAGAGAAAAATTCCTGGTACTGATGTTTTATTAACATGTGATGTTAGTACAGGTAAGAATAGGCCATTTCTACCTGTAAAATATCGCAGATTGGCTTTCAACAGTGTACATAATCTGTCACATGCTGGGCCAAAATGTAGTGCTAACTTAATTTTGGCAAGGTTTGTATGGCCATGAATGAAGTCTGACTGCAACAAATGGGCTCACAGTTGCCTGAACTGTCAAGAATCCAAAGTAGGAAGACACACTCGCTCGCCCCTCAAATCCTTCAAACAAACAGAGTGGTTTAAAACAGTACATATGGACTTGGTAGGCCCATTGCCACCTTCTCAAGGACACAGATACCTGTTAACAATAATAGACAGGGCAACACGATGGCCAGAAGCAATTCCTCTATACGAGATGACAGCTCCAACAGTAGCTGCCAGGTTATACGACACCTGGATTGCAAGGTATGGCATACTAGAAGTCATAATTATGGACCAAGGTTGCCAATTCGAAAGCTCGCTCTTCAAAGAGTTAGCAAACAAGCTTGGTGTTCAACACAGGCATACCACAGCTTACCATCCTCAAGCCAATGGCAAAATTGAGAGATGGCATAGAGCTCTCAAAGCCTCTATCATGTCACATGATACAAAGAGATGGGTAGATGTACTCCCTATCATCCTCTTAGGCCTTTGATCTGCCCTACAAATGGACACAGGTCACTCTGCAGCGCAATTAGCGTTTGGCAAAGAGCTACGCCTTCCAGGGGACTTCTTCACAAAATTGAAGGAAGTTAGCCCTGAAATTATGGTACAAAATATAAGAAATGATGCCAACAATTTTCTAGAACAGGCAGCTCGTCATGGCCAGCCCAAGATTTATGTCTCAAAACACTTGGCCAATACCTCACACGTATTTGTTAGAGACGAAAAAATGAGATCTGCGCTAGAGAAACCATACGCCGGTCCTTACAAAGTAGTATCACAAGATGAGAAAAACTTTGTGATACTCATGGCACGCAAACCTCGAACAATTTCAATCGACAGATTGAAGCCTGCATACATGATAAGCGACGATAAAAGAATAAAGAAATTACAGAGAGAAAACATAGAAAATATCCAGACGGATTCACCAACAAACAGAAGAATCCGTCGAAAAATGTGAAATAACAAATTCACAATTACAGAAAACACCAAAAATAAAAAAGTCTGTAATGTTTTCGGACGATGTTATTACCAAAACATTCAATCCCAAGGCCCCCATATGCCCACAATAAAGAGGCAGGCCCCTAGGCAGTAAAAAATGTAAAAATTCCCATCCTTCTCGCAAGTCTGAGAGGTTAATGCGAAGAAAATAAAATTTACTCCCGAAAAAGTAATATCCGCTACATAAGTTTAATCCCGCTATAAATATGCGACAAAAATCGGAATTCTGTGAGACAAAAGAAATTCCGGATATAAGAAAACGAGGAATGCCAACAAAAAGAAAACGACAGGAATAAACAAATCCACGTGCGATACGGAAATAAACATCGCAACGTGCGTTTATTGTCAAACACAAAGATAATCTCAACATTGTGACGTCACAAGTGGAGATTCCTTTGTAATGTAATTTGAAAAATATATTCTCTGAGTTTATTTCAGGCATAACTTTGCTTAAACCGATCAGAACTTAACCGGAAAACTTGCATACGGCTGAGAATTTCAAGCGCTATGGAGAGTGTCCTCGCGGAAATGACAACTCCGCTTCCACCTATCATCTCTCCTCCCCAGACTCCACTAGAACTGTCTCCAATGACAGAACCCTCATGCCGGAGCCGTAGCTTAAGGAGACCAGGGAATCGATGAAGTTCCTGTTCATGGCAGAGAGGGCAGCCAATGAAAAGGCGAAGATGGCTGCCTTAACATCGGGGAACTCAAACTCCCTGATGCTCAGGCAGCCTCAGTTTAGACATCCGCTGCCCCCTCACTCCCGTCATCACCCCTACGCCTACACCAAAAACTGACCACCAATGCGTAGGGGAGAGGAAAGCAGGGCAAACTACTTGGCCCGAATGTAAGCTTGCAAGGAGTCCTACGAGTGTGTCGGGGCCGCAGTAGGCAGCACCCTGGCAAAGTGGGAGGCCGATCAAAAACCGCATTAAACCCGCATGTCCCCCCAGGCCTTGCGCATGTTTGATCATTTTTGCAGCGCAAAAACTGGGGGGAGTAGCTGTGGGGTCTCTCCTGTATGAGGTGCAGGGGCTTGGACCCCTTGACAACAGTTGCTGCCCCAAAGGGCAGGCAAATAATCGTCCTTGCGACGTTAAATACACAAAATACATTCGATCGTAATTACCTGCACATACTTGCAGGTAATGTACAAGTACTGAATTGTGACACAATAAGATGATGTCTAAATTCGTACACGAACCTGCCAACCATCTCTTATCTCAATAGGGGATGATTTGACCTGGCCATTCTCACCAACGTACGTATTATCTTACATACGTGTGTTTGTGTGCGTGTAAATAAGATGTATATAAACCGCCCATACTGGCTCTAAATTCGCCAGTGTTTGCCTTGGTTCTGGCTTACCCGTACTTATGTAGGAAGTGGTTGAACACGCTTAAATTCTATAGAATTTCCTTCTGGTGAGAATATCTCTCACAACAAGGTATTCCACTGTATGTATCTGAAATCATTTTAAAAAATTGTAAAATTGAAAACAATTATTAAAAAATGAGGCAGGCCTGGGATTTGAACCCACACTTCTGAGCATGAAGTCCAAGCATACTACCTAATATTCAGAACAAACCCACTACATAACAACATTAAACCGTCTGTAAAATGCAACAAAACAATTTAAACAAATATATTATTTTAATAAAATCTTGAAATTAGGGATAGAAACTATGGAAGTTGAAAACTATTGACAGTACTTGTTACCTCTCCATTGGTAACAAAATTTTGGAAAAAATACCCTATAACTATGTCCACCACTGGCTGTCTGTCTAATAGCAACTAATTAGTTATTCATTCTCCATGCTTGGTGAAAATGTTTGGCATCTTAATAACATTGAAAAAATAATAATTTTTACATTTTACACTTCTAATATCTACCTATCTTTGTATATTCTTTTTTCCTTTTTTCTTTTTTTTTCAAAAATATTTAGTTACTAATTATAAATTGAAAATATGAGAAATTTTCTTTTGCTTTCATTTTTCTGAACCGTTTTTAAATGTTAGCTTTAACAAAAACTACACATTTAAACCAACTATTTTTAATTTTTTAGATTTTTAATTTTTTTTTTCTTTTTCCATAACTTAGTGGCAAGATACTGAAGATTTCAGTCGTAAAAAAGAAATACGACTTCGCATGTACAGGCTGCGCGAAGAAAGACTGAAAAGTTATTACATCACTAGAGAAACTACGGCTATGGACAGTGCAGTTGCTAATCGTAAACCAGCCACATCGTCACACACTGAATCACTTGCTGACCAAGGTTTTCTTACATTGAAAACCAAAGAAATACGAGATTCAGCCTCACCCATTCTTGATTTCAAGCATCAGTCAAATATTAACTCACTCTCCTCTAATAGTCAGTCAGAACATCTAGCTGACCAAAATATCACCAGCTCCAGACATATTGCCGAACAGAAAAGTCTTGACTCTGTGAAAACATTAAATAATCAAAATCAAGGCCAAACTAGTGCAATGATTACTACCTATGAGACTAATGCTATACCCTATGATGGTAATAGTATTACTACCACCTCACAGGATAGTCAAGACTTGCAAAACAATTGCAAACATTCCTTAAAATCTGTACAGTCGAGTGCTTCAGAAAAGCATTATACATCAAAGCATGAGGTGGTAACTTCATCAACTACTACTGGAAAGAGTCAGCATAAAGTATCCAATGCCAGTTACAACACATCTGTTTCTCAACAAGTGAATAACCAGAATGCCATAGCGGATAATACTGATTATAGAATTGAATATATAAATCAACTAGCCAATAATCAAAGTACTGGTAATGTGACCAGTAATGTATCACAGCAATCACATGAGTGCTATGATACAAATATTTCAGACTCTAAAAGTGCAGGCAAAATATCAACATCTAGACATAGAGTTCACGATGTACAAAACTATTCCATACCTGCTCTGGAATCAACTGTTTGTGACAAAACCTCAGTAGGGAGCACAAAAACTTCGACTAATCGATTGTCAAAATCCAAAAACTCCACCAACCAAACTATTACTGCTAACCTGCCCAATGTTGATAATAATATTATGAATGAGCTCCACAAATTGGATTCATATCTGTCCACCGAGGCTGTAGTCAGCTCATCAATTCCATCTAGTCCTGCATCAAGCTACACCACTGAACCATTAGCGGCAGATCATAGACAAATCAAGGAAACCTCTGCACCAACTGTACATGAACCCACAGACTACATGACGACCTATCAGCAAGCATACTCTAAAATTTCATCAGATGTTAGCCCTACTCACAATGCATTTGCCAGCTCTTTACGAGCAAGTCCAGATCGTAGCACCACTTCACCAGGTAAACGATCATCATCAAAATCATCACTGGATCGTTCTACTCCAGACAGATCTCCTAGAGTTAGTCCTGAAAAGAGTTCATGCAATGACTTGAGCCGCAAGTTTACAGCCAGTTTTCAAAATCGAATTTCCAGAAACTCAACCCACATGCATGACTTTAAGATGGGCTCACCCACAAAATATGTAGAATCGGGTCGTAGCAGGAAGTTACAGGGCTCAAGTTCAGAATGTGACTCAGATGACTCCACTGCTACCTATAATACAAAAAATATAAATTCAACTACTGCTAAGAACATCAGAAATGTTGAAAATCGACAAACACTTACCCAAAACACCAACACAATTAAAAATCAGAAAGCGAGGCATATTCTACAAAATCGATATTCATCACCTACTAAATCTTCTGGCAACACATCTGAGGGTTCAGTAGAACGTGAAATTAACAAGGTTTTGGTGAAATCTCCTGACTCCAGTCCAGAAAGAAGTGCTTTTAGACCTATTGAATTATTTAATTCTAAAAAAACAACCATTGAAGAAAAAGTGCAAACAGAAATCAAAAGGCAGGCATCTCCTCCTAAAGTATTAATAGCTGAGTCACCCACAAGACGGCAGCCCAAAACTCCAAGTTCTGGACAACAACCTTCATCAAAAACTATTTCATTTACCACTAATCAGAAAACTGAATACAAACAGGTGGATAAAAGACAAGAAGCAACTGTTCCAGAATGCCAACAGCTAAGTCCTCATAGAGAGTCTTCTCCTCAGACAACTACTGCTACACGAGTCTCTGTAGTAGAAACCATTAAGCAGAGTAACATTGAAGTACAAAAACAACCATTTCAACATGCAATTTCATCTTCAATTAGTGGATCCCAGTTGTCACCAAAACGTCAGTCATCACCACAAATCATACCCAGCAATGTTGGTGCTGTTGATAACACTGTCAATCATAGTTACACAGAAATCAAAAGGCAGTCCTCTCCTCTGATAAATATTTGTGATGCACCATCCACTGATCAAATACATAAACCTGAGCCAAGATGTCAACCATCACTGCAAAATATTTCATCAAGCAACAGTGCTAACATCACTGAAACTCTTGATAAAACAAATTCTTCAAAGGAAATTTCATCAGTGATCACTAATCAAGAGATTAAGCCTGTAAAATCAAGTAGGCAACAATCCTTGCAAACAATCTCATCCATCAGCAACACCCATGCTGAAGATATAGTTGATTGTAACACATTAAATTTTAAGAAGCAAGTGTCCACACCAGTTCCTGGTCACATTAAAGAGTCTAGAAAATCAAATGTGCAAACAGTCTCCTTAAATGGCAGCATTATTGTCACTGAAAATGTGAATATAACCGAATCAACAAAACAAAAGGTTACAACACCTACTAAAGGTAAACCTGATTCAGGGAATGAGCCAACAAAATCCAGCAGGCAACCTAATATACAGACACTTTCCAAGACAAGCACTTGTATTACAGAGGGTGCAGATGACAAACACATAGATAAACAAATTCAGCTATCAGAGAAAATAATAGTTTCTGATGGTGATCACAGTAAGCAATCCACCAACCAAGAAGAACCAAAAAAACCTAAGAGGAAGCCATCTTCCCAGAATATTTCTTCTACCACCATTTACACTGTAGAATCAACCAATAAAAATAATAACAATGTCAAGAAACAATCCTCTCCATCACGTTCATTCAAATCCACTACAACATCTAAAGAGCCATCCCCATCTAAAGTTGGAAAAATGAGCACAGATTCTGAACAAACTTCTAAAGTTGAACTAGTAACTGGTAGTACCCTAGAAAATGCTTCTAGAAAAAAAATTACTAAAAATCAACAACAAATCCCCGAGAAGCAATCAAAACCAAAAGCGAAAAATGTTGAAACTATAAACGTTCCAGTTATTAATCATTTTAAGTCATCATTAGATTCCCAACTAGAGATTCCAACTAAGAAAAAATCAAAAAGTAGTCCAACTGTAGATGGCACATCAGTTGATGCAAAGCAAGATGACATTGTGGAAGAAGTTGAGGTGAAAAACATGTCAACCTCTAATATACAAAATTTTAAATTTCAGAATACACCAACTCCTGTTTCTAGTTCACCACTAAAAGAAAAACCCAGCAAAGTTCCAATTCCCAGCCAGCGAAGTGCTTCACATAATGAGTTGAAAACTCCTCAGAAACCTAAAACTGTTCTAACTCATGGTCCAGTTGATGAAAGCACTGATGAGAGTAGCAGCTCTTCTGGCTCTAGCTCGGAAGAGGAACGTGAAGAGGTGATAATTGAGGAAATATTTGATGAGTTTGGCACTCCTCTACCTAGGGATACCAATCCACTCGATGTTGCCATCAAAACTAAAGAGGAGGTGAATTGTGAAAATCAAATCAACAAGGATATCTCACTCATTCCAGAGGATAAAGTCAACTTGCAAACTAAAAACCAGACTGAAGCATTTATTAAACAAGAAAAAATTATATATGAAGGTGAACACGATGACTGTCAACCACCTGTTGAGCAGGTTCTTGGAAAAGATGTTGATAAGGCTGCGTTGAATGATTTCTTGGAGTGGGAGCGCAAACTTGGTCATCATAAACATACACAGCAAATAGATATTGAACAAAATACTCAAAAAAAGTTTACAAATTCCAAAACAAAATCCCACAAGCAGCCTGAGCCACAAATTAAACAGCAAGTCATTCAACTTGCGCAACATTGCGTTAGAAAAGATGAGAAACCCTTTACTCAGCAACAACATTCTAAAACTGGTGTCAGAAGTGAACCAGTTGAGACAAGTAAACGATCAATGGAGAAGAGAATCATTACTAAGACCACACAAGACAGTAAGAAATTATTGAAAGAATCCAGTCAAACCATTATCTCAGCAAAAATTTCTGCTAAGAAACCAAAAGAATTTACTTCTAGAACCCCCTCTAAATCTGTGACTAAACAACCATGTTCAAAAGACATTTTACAAACAAAGAATATTATCAACTCAACAGCAAAAGTAACTAAGCAATCCAGTGACAGGAGTTTAAAAGAGAAAAATGATAAGTTGCGTATGCGGAAATTAGATGTAGAAAATAAAGCAAAAAGTGAAAGTATAATCAAAGTGGCTAAACCATCCAATGTTTATCAACGTAGAGCAACTGATCAAGTGAAAACAAGTATGGTGCGCAGAACAGATACAAATAGTAGCTTTAGCAATAAGGAAAATCGAGATATTACTAGAACCTCAAAAATTATCTGTAAAGATGTATCACAGAAAGTGCCCAAAACCACAAGAGACATAACTGTGATTAAAAATCAAATTTCCAAATCCACAGATATCCCATATACTACATCACCTCTTAAGAAAACTGGTCATACATCTGTAGGTGGTGTATCTCCTCTTAAAACACCTAAGTTTGGTACTTTGGTGCAAGGTAGCTCCAAAACAAAGGATAAGGTGACTTTACAAACAGTTACCATTTGTGAATCTCCAACTAAGTCAGCTCGAGCCAATCCAAAACACATGTCTGGATTTCCAAAAACTGAAAAAGTTATTAAATCTACTCCAAAAAAACTGCAAGAAAGTATTGGGAGTGAGTCATCCAGCTCCATGTCATCAGCATCTGTTGAAAATTTGCATGATGAGTCCACTTCCCAACATGTTGATCAAGCAGAACTAATAGAATGCACCATTGACAAAGTGCAGGATGACCAGAAAAAGCTGTTGACATCAACAACAGAGGTAAAAAATATTAATCTCAATGTGGTGGTGCGAATGCCATCATCATCAAGGGAAACAACTCCCAACAAACAACTAGATGATCGTTTTTGCCCAGTCACTGATGAAGGTGAGAATCTACCAAGGTATGCTGATCAAATCTCCACACCAGATGATGAAAATGAAACTAGTCCACGGAAATCTACCAATGTGGTAATGTTTGAAAAAATCACTGACCTGGATGAAGAGGATGAAACTTCTGAAACAGAAGTGGCTAACATCAGTGTGGCTGAACGTATGACAAAGTTCTTGGAAAGTGCAAAAGAAACATCTAATGCCAAGCAACCAAATGTCATCAAGGATGACCTGCTCCATAATCGAGAGCAGGCTGTCTCTAAAACAAAGGAGATGTTTGAGACCATTGCCAAGAATCAGGCACCCATTAATGGTTCAAGTGTAGCCAAACCACCTCCCATCATTAACCGTCCTTCAGTCTTCAAATCAAATGTTACAGTTGAGCTCCCTGGACATGATGGACCCCATAAAGTAGTTTCTAAAAAATTAACTGAACAAGATCATGAGGACTATTTACATGAACATGGAAGCAGTGAACGAGTAAATATAACAAAAATCACTCAGTGTTTTGAGGATCGTGCTGCTGAAAACTCGAAAAATGTCACCAATGTGAGGCCTAAGAAGCTGGAGCCAAGAGAGTCATCTCCAAGTAAAGAGAAATCTGTACCAAAACCAAAAGTAAGATCGAATGAAACTTCACCTGTGAAACCATCGTCACCAGTACCAACCAGTCCAGAGGTTGATTCCACTAAGAGCAGCACTTTAAGGATATCACTAACTTCAATTGGCACTCAAGAAAGTGGAAAATGTGCTGCAGATTTCTGTACCACATTGTCGCATAGTGCCCAAAAGCCTTTTAAAACAGGTGAATCATTGTCAACGTATTCCGATCATGTATCACCTACACCAGAATGCAGATCCTCTCCAAAAAGACTCTCATCTCCTAAGGTAGCATCACCAAGAATGCAATCACCAACCAAAGAACGTACACCATCGCAAAGTCCTAATCGTGTATCACCTGCTAAAGAAGTGGAGATGTGTGGCCGACCAGCTTCTCCAATCTTCAAGGGAAGTTATCCTTCCTCCAGAGGGACATCACCAATAAAGGATATCCCCAGCACCTTGTCTAATAAGCCAATCCAGATTCATAATCTTCCTACATCACCTCTCTCAACACATACAACTGTATCTCCTGAGATCAAGCACACCACACACTCTTCAATCAAAACAGACTCCAAAAGTAAAGTCATCCAGAACACCACCAATCGTTACGAGATTTGCCGACAATCACCAACCGATAGCCCAGGTCTGCAGAAGCGGCCCATCGAAATAATCCAAATTGAGGTGAAACCTAGTAAACAAATTTATGAACACACGGCCATCACGAACATGCACAGTACCGACTCCAACAATTTTACTCATATCAAAGAAACCTTCAATCAAAGACTCACTCGATATTCTGATGATGAAGTGAGCTCAAGGTTGACAAAGCCCACTGAGAGTAGTACACGCAGAGCCAGCAAATCGCCTAGTCCTGAAAGAGCCTTGTTGGAGGTTCCAACATTTCCCCATAAATCGCCTAGCCCATTCAAAGAAAAGAAACCTAAAACTACTTCTAGTGATGTAACATCATCGATTACATCAACATTAAAACGTCGAAAATCGCCCAGCCCTGACAAGACGTCAGTGAAACTGCGCAATAAATTCCAAACCAATACAGCCACCATCGAAAATAATAAGAAGACGTTCGAGAAACGTCTTTCAACCACTGGCTCCGATTACCAAAATCGTAAGAAATTCTTTGAAACAAATGCCAGCCAAAGTGCACCAAAGAAAGGCCGTACATCATCTCCTACCATCACTGCCACCACCGAATACGAAATTACAATCAAATCGTCAGCTGGGAAAGAAAAGCCTGGTGTGTTGACCAGCAGTAATCGCATTAAAGATGATAAATCACCTACTCGTAAATCACCTACTCGTCATTCGCTATCCAAATCTCCAGAACGAGTGTATCAGCCTAAGCTGATCACAACACAAAAGGTAATCCAAGAAACGACTTCCGCATCCAGCAACCGAGTTGAAAGTAAACATGTGACTGCACCTACGAGGACTACTGTAACCACAACCATAATCGAACCAACACGTATTTCCGCATCTCCAGAGCGTGGGACTAGACTAGATGGAAAACGTAAGTTACCTGAGAAGAGCACGAAGAAGGTACCATTTGGTGTGACCTTGCGCAAAACAGCAACTCCGTCATCAACGACCAGTAAAACCTCCTCAGTCAAGCAAACACAACGTGTAGAGGCTGACTTTTCGGAAGAATTATTAGCTAGTGAGAATAAAATTGAGGAGATTTTCGACTTAGAGCTGCTCGAACGAATGGTAAGTGTGCCAGAAAATGGTAATTTATTTTAATTTTATCTGTGTGAACCTATCTCATTACTGAAAATGATCGGTTTCTTCGGGAGTTGAAGGTGCTTGGGATTGAGAACTTAAAGTTACTCTCCTCAACCCTGGAGGAAAATACAAGTTCTACCTTATTACATTTTTCTTGCATTTTAGTCCGCTTGTAACAACCTATCAATCGTTCCCATATGTCCATCCTCTGAAGGTTTGTTTCACTATTTTTAATTGAAACTAAAGGTGTGTGATTCCTCGAATGAATTAAAAATAACCATACTGAGTGCAACCATTTATTTAATCTCTAGTTTTGTTGGTTTGAAAAGTAGTAAAAATGAAGTATTGTTAATTGTTATAAGCTAATGTTGGGATAACTTGATTAAGTAACTTAAAAAATTTGGAGTTTTTTTTTAGGAATCACAATCTTTGTGTTGGGAATGTGTGACAACTTTTTAGATTCTCAATTACATAGAATTCCATAACTAAATTTAACGCTTGTCTACACCAACCTACACCCGGTGCAATCCAATTAAATGATGCTTTTCTTACTGGTCTGCTATAACCCTATTCAAAATAAGAAGGGTTTTGGTGCAATCCAATTAAATGATGCTTTTCTTACTAGTCTGCTATAACCCTATTCAAAATAAGAAGGGTTTTTTCTTTTTTTTTTTAACTGGTCGCAGCTTAATCACATCCAACTGAAAAACAGAGCACAAACTTTACTTGTTGCTGTTTGAAAAATGTGTGGTCATTCTTACTCAAATGTGTGAATCACGCTGTTTGGTTTTTGTGTTGCGGGTGGTGGATCAAGCTTACCATCCATTCACTCGAAGCTATTTTAATGGTTGCTAGTCTGCTATTGAAGTAACTGGCTACTAACTCAAAAACTAGTCGCGTCTGAAAGAGCCTGTAAAATCATAAAGAGAGAATTATCAACAAATTTCTGAAAAACCTCTAACTGCTACTGTGTTTCTAATTTTAAAACTTTTATCTATTCTGAAACCTGAATAATTTTTATAAACTCCTAAAAAATTGTTTTATTATTGAAAAATAGCCCTTGAGCAGAACAAATTGCTGAAGCCAGCTTTATTTTCAATAACAACCATTTGGTAAACTCTCGGATATATTATTTCTATTGACATTTTGACCTTAGTTTAAAATAAGTTTAGGTTAAAAACGAATTTTTAAAAGATAGTTATTGTTTGTAACCTCTCTCTTCTGTCTTCATTACGTATAAACCAACCCTACATTAGCGCTCTTACATTAATAATATATAACTGACTGATGATGTGGAACTTTCTCTGTACTTTGTAATCTTAACTTAACTCATCTACCCGTTGTCGGCTTTTTATCTGTACCTTCATTCTCATTTGACTATTTACTGAATAAACACACGTCTTTTAAAATGTTGTCTCATTTCATTTTATAAGTTCAAATTCAACAAGTTTTTAATTTTTTTTTGGCTTTTGCTTCATGCAAAATAAATATTATTTTGTTTCGGAAGGTTGGCTGCAGTATTGGTATATTTTAAAATTGTAGTAATGAGTAGAAAAAGGGGTTTGTTATTTTTACACCCAACAAATTCGTGGGTGAATCAGTGGGCTGAAAGTATGTGCAATTTCGTTCAGTTCTTAGGAATATAATTGTGTAAAGGTGAAACCTTCATAATTGATAATATTTATTTTTCAGAGAAAATTTGAAGTATACTACATTTAGAATAAAAAGTATGAAATGAACTAGAATTAAATAATTTAATTACTACATGATGGAATATTATGGCAAAGAATTGAACATCGAAATTACTTCTTACTTAACCTGAAAATCCACAATTATTCTGAACACACCACCAATGTTCATTAAAATAACTGATTAGGTTTAGTAACAGACTTGCGATTAATTTGTTCTCATACTGCAATAGAAGTTCTTCCTCAGATACAGAAGAACGTATCAAATATTTAAGATTTTGCAATGATGAAGAGAAAAATGTTACGTTTTTTACCTTTCATAATTTAAAAAATATTATCTCATTCTCATATCTCTATTACTCTACAGAAGTGAACTTTATTATCACTAATTCAACAATTTGAATCACAAGTGAACGAAAGTGAACGCCTAGAGTTTGTTGGGTGTGAAAATAACAAACCCCGTAGAAAAACGAATTTTTAGAAGATAAGCTTTTATTTTTTTTGACTTTAGCTCCATACGAAATTAATATTTCGTTACGGAAGGTTGGCTGCAGTATAGGTATATTTTAAAATCGTAGTAGTGATTTTAAAAGATCAGCCTTTATTTTTTTTGGCTTTAGCTCCATGTGAAATAAATATTATTTCATTGTGGAAGGTTGGCTGCAGTATTGGTATATTTTAAAATCACAGTGGTGGATAGAGTAAAAGTTTATAATAACTTACTAAAACGGAAAATTTTTCATTAATTTGGTTTTTTTTTTATTCCGTCTATGTTTAAACTGCTCAAGCTAGTCAAGATGATAGAAATAATATAATATGAGCAGTATATTTTTGAAAATTTTTCCTCTTTTCAGTGATACCAACCTTAGGTCACTAATTTAAATTGCGACTGAGGAATCATTGTGTGAAAAAAGGACAGGTTTCCAGATTTCAAAGATGACAAATTTTCGTTATATTTTCCTTTTTTTTTTGTTTATTCGTTTCCAAACTGCTAAAGATGATGGAAAAATTATATGGATAGGAAATTTATGAGAATTTTCTCATCTTTCCAGTGATACCAACCTCAGCTCTCTTGTTTCAATATCGGCTGAGGAATGATCAAGTGATAGATAAGAAGTTTCTAGAATGCAAATAATGGCAAATTTTTCATTATTTACGTTATTTCCGTTTATTCATTTCTACATTGGTAAAAACAATTAGAAAATTATATGGAAATTTTGTAAGTTTTCTCTTTTCAGCAATGCTAACTTCAGCTCTCTGCCTTAAATAGTTTCTGAATAATCATCGAATAAAATATAAAAGGTTTGTTTCAAAATAGAAATGTTTCATTTGACTTTAATTGACAAGGGACATGTACACAACCACATACATACACACACAAAGACACATCAACGAGTCTTGCGATCTGACGCCTGACGCTCCAAGTCCAGTGAAGCCTCTACCGAGAGCTAAGATGTTTACTCATAAAAAATAAATAAAAATAAAAGTTGTCAAAATAATTTTTCAAGTAACTTCCAGTATGTCGTATTGTTTCGTTGTCTCAATCTTCGAGAATGTTTTCTTAACAGTGAAAAATTTAGAGTGATAAAGCGTCCAATTTCAAAGTGCCCATTGTTGAACGCTTCCTAAGCACCCGATAAATTTATTTAGGGACATTAAAGTATCTAGTGCTGCCTAATGAAATCAAAATAAACAGAAATTTGTCATCGTATTCTAATATTAAATGTAGGTACTTACCTCGAATAGATAAATAGATGTTTGAAAATCCAATTCTCTTGTCGCATGATAGACTGAACAAAGGGAAGTTATGTAGGTAGCATAAACGATTAGATTTCGTTTTCGAAAAACGTGAAAAATAACCTTGACTTAAATTTTCTTTTTTCAAAAAATTGAATCGATCGTGTAAGAATTCTATTGTAAATGAATACTTACATCCAGGCTACGTCTTGAATCTACCCCTAGCACTTTCTCTTAGTTTTGGTTATATGATTTCAAATCGGAGCTCCAGTCTCATTGAGATCATCACTATTCATTAATTCAATAAAAAAAAAAATCACATACTCTTCTACAATTTTATTAGCTTTGTCGCATTGAGCCGGGCTTTGTTACGGAAATTCTTACAGTCCAATTCAGTCTCCTTATTAGGCTCAGTTAGCCTATCAATTTAGTGTGAGTACCATACTTAATGGAATTGAAAAGTAGGCTACCCATCAAGTTTTTGATCATTCACCAAATCCATGGGTATTACGCCTCACGGTGTTTCAATGCGAGAAGTCCGCTCTTTCTTCGAATCTGTACGCACATTAACGATTAGGTATTAAGAATTTAAGAACATAATACTGCTCGTATTTCTCCAATTCTGCTTCATCAATAGGCAGCCTAAATGCAGTCGTCCTGCCCCAGCTTTCTTTACGATTGTTCGTAACAAGTCTGCTGGTAATATGAGGTATAGATAAATATATAGTGTGAGCCATGAAGATTAGATGACGACAAAATTAATTTGTGTACCTAAATGCTACTAGAAATTTCTGCTTGGTGACGAATTCAGGATGGAAAAAAAGCAAGAAATCGTTCATCTTCTGCTTCTTTAATTTATCGGGACGCGTAATAATGGCTCTACAAAAAAGCATTAGTCGCTTACCTAAATGAAAAGGGGGAAAAGTTTTTGGTTGTTGTGTATAGAGTATCAATTCCTGAAATTTCTTAACGAGAAATTGTCAGAAGCGTTTGCGCTAAATATAAAAACCTTCATTGATATTTGTGTGGACAATACTCGTATGAGGTAATAGGGGCTCGCACCCCTCGACAACAGTCGCTGCCCAAAGGCAGGCAATAATCATCTTTATGACGTTAAACAAATACTTTATTGTATGAAGTGGCAGAACACGCAAAATACTGTTGAAAACCTTCCAGTGTGAATATCTCTCACGACAAGGTATTCCACAATATTCAAAAGCTAATCTTTAATACAAACACTTCAATCCTCAATCCCAGTTCAAGGGTTTTTCTACCAAATGTTCAAAATCTTAGAATCATAGATCTTACAATGTCTTTCAAATTTAAAATATCCGTCGGTAGATGATTCTTATTAAGTTCTTCTTCAAAAGCTCAACTAGAAAAGATTTAACCGATTATTAAACTTTCCTATGACATCACTGTCTTTCAATACTCCAAGTCACTGGTTCGAATTCCCTCCCATACTGAATTAAAAAAAAATTTTTTTCCAATATAAAAGGTATGGTTTTAATAAATTTTTTTTTAATTTTTGTTTTTCCTGTTATTCAGTAGTTACCGAAAAAAATTTTTACTCTGACCTGTTATTTTGAAAATTAGTTCTCAGTTCTACTTAGTGGTTTGACTGTCAGTTCTAAGAAGGGAAAACTCACAAAATTGGGAACTGTAATCAAGTTAAAAAATTTTCTCAAAGTTTAAGTTATGAACCTGTTCTGATGAAACTTAGTTTTCTCAGGTCTCCTGTAGAGTTATATTGTCAGTTTTGAGAAGTAAAAACTCTAAAAACTGAGAGCTGTAATGAAGCTGTGATGGGTCATAATACATCTTTAGGTCGACCTCTTAAATTTGACTCTTCATTCATAGAAATCTGTCCACCCGTTTTCGACAGGTTCTTCTAAGGAAAAATAAATAAAAAAAATATCGTATAGAATATATGGAAGATAGATGGATTCCAATTTTCCATGAAATCGCGCCATGTGCAAATATTTCGTTTCTAATCTTTTCTTTTTTAAAGTGAGAGTAATAGCTGTTTGACCAGTGGCCCTCGCATTTTTCCATTTCCCCTCATGTTTTTTTCGAATCAATCATAGATGACCTGATTTCTTAAAGTAATTATTATTTTGAAATATGAGTTTTCCTCGGTTTTTTGGCCTAATTTTCAAATTGAAATTTATTTTTTTAATAACATAATACAAAAATAGGTATTGCAAAACAAGAACATTTTCATCAATAATTAACACATTTTTGTTCTACAATGCCATTGAACATCTGAAAATTTGTTATTTGTTTTGTTAGTTATTGGGAGTATTTTCGAGGGAAAAGATCAACGTTGAAATTTTCCACTCGTTCGAACTATCCCACTTTATACTCTACTTGTAGCGAATGCCTCACTAGGAAACAATAATCCTTTTGTTAAAATACTTATTTGGAAAATTTTCATATTTCTGAATTCTGATGGTAATCTAACTGAATTTAAATAGACTGAAACGTGATAATCTAAACATGGTCATGGAGGAGTAGTATGTAGTTGAATACGAAACCGTTGCTTCACAGATTGATGACAACCTTAATCCTACACTTCTTTTTCATCGTATAAAATTTGGCTGTCGTATGATTTCTCTCAAATGCGTTGATGAATTTTATAACCGTAAGCAATACTCGTTTTTACATATGGACTAACTCAAAGCTAGATTACGTCTTCAAACGTCACGTTATTATAGATATTTCAAATAAGCTGCGTAGCCTTGAGTTATAAGCTTTTTGTGAAGGAAACTCTCATCAAAGATCATAAAAGTACTACATACTTAAAACTTGGAATAACATGCTAAAACTACAATCTTGAACTCTTTCGAACACAAATAATTAAATTTATCTTCTTGACGTGCTGTCGTCCAATCAAAATCGAGAAGATTCCAGCGTCAAAAGGAATAAAGCAGAGAATGAGATATACTATGAACCAAATAGAGGTACCTACTAGTATTTAAACGAAATACTTTTGAAACTTCTCCATTCTTGACCTATTTCGATTACAAATAATGACATTCATCTTATTGTCGTACTGTCATCCAGTCAAAATCCAGAAGCATCCTGTGCCACTAACAAAGAAAAGGTAGACGATGAAAAAATAGGAACCATTAGGTATTTGAACAAAATACTTTTTTCTGGACTTCAAGAAGTGGTTGTCGAATGATATTACAACTTTCATTTAAATAGGTACGTTACTGCCTACGAAATGAGAGCTAGGCAACTATCATTTCAAGAGTAACTCACAGACGAAGGATTAGATTTAAAATTTGCGTTTAATTCTGTTGAGAATCCAGAATTTGCATACGCTAAAAACTAAGTAGGCAGCAGATTGAAATTCGTAATGAAGAATAATTCTAATTTGTAGCAGCTAACTTCGTAATTCATTCAGGAAAATACATTTTCGAAGACATAATAAAATGATTGGGAAATGGTTAGATTTCTGAGATATTTATTTTTGGGTCTGTTGGTATACGTCTGAATCTAGAGTATTGACAGTGGAATAAGTTTCAAGATTTCATTTTATTTCGAAGGATAAAATAACTTATTTCGATATCAAAACTTCAGTCTCAAACTGACCGATCTTCAAGTCTACATAATGTGAAAGTAATCATAAACACAAAGCAAAATACGTATAAAAATATGTTCTGGTTGCGTATTTAGCGCCAGCATGTCTAACCAGAAATCATCTTTCTTTACTGGTCCAGTACAGAAGTGTCTGTTGACAGAATGGTTCCTCTCAGAATCATACCCACCTTATCCCATGTATTCATCTTATTCACGTTTTACCTTATCAGTTATCACTCTTGTTCGCCTCTCAGCATTTATTTCCATTCGTTTATCATTAGATTGTATGGATATTTGACGTTTTCTGATGTTTAATTAATTAATTAATTAATTGAAATTGAATTATTTAGTCATAATTTAATCATTTCATTTCATCTCAAGTGCATATTGAAGGTTCGAATAGAAATAAATTCTTAGAGGCGAACAAGAGTGATAACTGATAAGATAAAACATAAGTAAGATGAACCCATGTAATAAGTTTGGCATCGATCAAAGATATACCGGTATGTCAACAGACTCTCCTGTGCAGTACAATATAGTCAAAGGTTTAAATTTTAGAGTTGAGATTGTCAATCAGGGTTGCCATTATTTGTATGCCATAACTCTGTACTTTCTGGAATTTTTGTTCTTCATCAGAGGGGTAAAAATCCGAACAAATCCGTACGTCTTTTCTCAGTTTTTTCACATCTTTTTTCCAATTTTTTGCCCCTTTTCAACTCTGTTGAGAAAAATATAAATAAAAGCTCATCGAAGATTACGATGTTTCTGTGTTATAGATATGGATAGCAAACTGGCTATTAAAATTGACTTCACAAAAAGGTTAGGGGTGGGGATAATGAAAATTACTCGTTTCATGAGAAATGAAAATGATTGATACCATTTTTTTCACTTTAACCTATTTTTTTAATGTATTATTTATATATAGTGTATATATATATATATATATATATATATATATAATGTATTACCCGAAATTTTGTGTTCACAGTTTTGAGAAAACTGCCTGGTGGATAAAGCTGAAATTTTTACAAGAGATAGTTTACATATTGGAACTGGTCTGAAAAAAGTTTGGTGCCTATCGATTGATTAGTTTCTAAAAACACTGGAGGGCAAAAAATGTGTTGGAAAAATAATTTTCCCAAGATTCTGAGAAAATGACGAAACAGATTGGGCTGAAATTTTCACGATAGACTTTCCTTATGTTGATGCAAGTTTCTTAAAAGTTTGGTGCCTATTAATTCTGTAGTTTCTGAGGAAACTGAAGAAGAAAAATTATTAGAAAAAATTTTGTGTTCACAGTTTTGAGAAAACTACCAAACAGATAGGGCTAAAATTCTTACAAAAGAAAGCTAAAGAAAGCTATTATGTGGGAGCAGGTCTGGAAGAAGTTCTGTACTCATTGGTTTAGTAATCCTCTAGAAAACTGGAAAAAAAATTTCAGGAAAAATGGTTTTTACCGATAAAACAAACTGTGGAATACTGCACTAGAAGGTCTTCAACAGTATTTTGCGTGTTCTGCCATTTCATACGGTTAAGTTTAGGAGAGCCAAATCCTCGGCAAACACTGGCGATTTTTGAGCCGGTTCTGAGAGTTTATATACAGAATTTGGCACACACACACAGACACACATGCATACGTACATGTACGTAATTATGTCATGCGTTACGTCGTTTCTTGCCTCTGTCGAGGTGATAAGAAACTACGCAGCACATTTGGTACTGGGCTGTGACATCACTGAGATCGTTATCTGGTAATTGATCTCGGCCCGTGCAATGTATCTTACCTGTACGTACGTACAGGTGCGAACATACAAACGCACCAGTGTAAATTTGTTTAACGTCATAAAGACAATTATTGCCAGCCTTTGGGCGGCGACTGTCATCGAGGGGTGCGAGCCCCTATTACCTCATACGAGTATTGTCCCCACACAAACATTGATATATCAATATTTTTGCTAAAACTGCCGGTTATATAGAGTTGTCAATCACAATCGTGCAGCGCAAAATTTGTCCCAAAATTTTAAAGTTTTAAATATTTACTAACAAGATGCCAAGTTGGTGGATTTATATTTCTCTATGACTCTGTTTTCTATTTGCTTAAATGGGATATCATCTATCTCAGCAATATTAATGGAACGTGTTATGTGTCATCATTTTTAAATTTCAAGATGATATTAATGGTTTTGCATATGTCTAGAGGATTGTTTGTTTCTTTGAAAAGTACATATTTCCTCTTTCCATTATGACTATTTTTTTCTTTCTTGTTCTGTGAATTCAAATTTAGTCTGTTATATTGTGATAGAATGTTAAAATCCCTTGCCAATTAAAAATGACCTAATGGACACATGCAAAAATAGTGACTCACATGTATTCTACACCTACGTAACTATATAACAAACTGCAACAGAAAATAGTATTTGCTGTCTCAACTAGTAAACTTGTGATGATCTAAACTAAAATAAGATAAAAAACTAAATAATCCTCTATATTTTATGAAACACTGAGTACCTGGTTCACCAAAAAGCCTGAGTGAGTTTTGATTAGCATAGTTGATAACTATCATACACTAAGAAGTAAATAACCGTATTTTAAATTAAAAGTCAGAATTCAAAATTCTATTATAGAAGAAGCAGATGTAAAATTATTGACTGCAAGTCCTGAATCAGTAGAATTTTTGCTGGCATAGTTGGGTAACACTGTAGAATTTGTTTTTTCAGTGGAATGTGGAAATAAAACATTTACAACTAGTTGATTAATAGTTGTTCCATGTGCATAGAATTTAAGGACTGAATCAAATTGAAATAATTTTGTCTGAATTAATTTTGGCATAGATTTCCTTCCTTTCTGTTTATTATAGTAATTGAGATTCAAGATCAAGATTCAGTATAACACATTTTGTAATCATTGTGTTACATGTTATTCACAAAATTTAATAATATGGAGGTTTCAGATCTAAAAATCATGTTTGTTCTAGGCAAATTTTTCATCGCTAGCTATTATCACTTACTGCTGATAGATAAATAGAAACACTCATATTTCTATTCCACAAATAGACCTATCTTGATCAGTTTTTCATATCCAGAAACGTCTAATTCTCTAAATCTCATAAATATCGTCAGTCTAATTCTTCAGAACGCATTTACATACATATCCACATACAATACATGTATACACATAAATATAATTGCTTGTACTTTAAGTAGTATAGGATTTTTTCACTCCCAAAAATCTCTAAGCCCTAAATTCAGAAACATCATGGGTCTAGTTCTTCAGAATGCATTTACATAGGTATATATCTACATCCCACATACATATGTACATACATATAAGCAATTATTGCTTATATTATAGTATAAGATTTAGATTTGTATCTATTTACTGTTTGTTATGTTGGGGTCAGAGATATGAAGCTAAAGAGATGTCCAATGCTGGATCAAAAACACGTTAAAGATGGAACATTGATAAAACATTTCAAAGTTCGATATTTGTTACTGCGCATATGTCATAGCTTGATAGTGTGTGTGTATTGGTATGGAGATGTCTGTTTTTAAAAGAAAATATGCGTAGCTTTGGATGTGCAGAACAAACAACTGAAGTTTCTTTTTTTATATCTTTCAAATATTTTTAAACCACCGCGTATATGGAACATTGGATATCTCTTTAGATGTATGTCTCTGTTTGGTGTACTACCTTAAGGTACGTTATACCCTTAAGCAAAGCTACGTTAAAAACGTCCCTCAGTGATTATGATTCACACATTACAGCAGTATGATGCGCTATACGTTTTTCATGCCGAGCAACGTCACTGAACTTTGTGAAGTTAGGACAAATTTTAAAACGTATTACGTTATTACTTATTAAGTATATTGGAAAACCTCGAATTTTCTCGTATGTACAATCTGCTTTGATGAGTGAAACTCATTCGCTGAACGATGTTTTAAGCATATAGATTCGTTGAAGTGTGTGATAGGCGTTAGAAGCAAACTTGAATGCAAGAAAATGGGGTAGAAAAAGGCTCGAATTTCTAACGCTTCAATCTGTGCACCAGTTGACCACAGAGTGTTTGTCCGAGTCTGAATTAGACGAACGTAACCTCAGTCCAGACTACCTATCGTACCTTTACGGGTATATGTTTAATTATGATATTCTCGGTTGCAGTTGGAAAGAGCAGTTCAATACGATCTTAGAAGTCGCATCCGAGCGCAAATTCGCCTCGTAAAGCGTAAACTGGAAACGAATAAAACGTCGTCGCGCACGCCTTCGCCGGAAAAATCGTCACCTACGAGAAAAACCAAGGTAATTTACAAGAATGAAGATGAGGAAAAGTGGATGGATACGAGGAGAAAACTGAAAACTCCCGAAGGTGAAGAGGAAGGAATACAAAATACCTAGTTCGCCTCCTAAATTCGGCTTACATTGCCCACATTGTTTTAGGTACGAGTTGTGTTTACGAGCCGATAACGAGCACATTTTCACTAATGAGTTGGAAATAAGAGGGTATGAAAAGAAGGGGGTGTATGATAAGAGAAAGACGATGAGGTTGTAATCTTGACAATTTTTTTTTCTGTTTCTTCGCTACTTTCTGTGGTTGTTTCTCGTTTGTGGTGTGTTTTTTTTCCTCTCCATATCCTCCGCTTATTCTTTATTCTAATTTAGGCCTACTTTCGCAGTATTATAGTGAGCTTATCTTTATTGTGTGCGTTCGCAGATCTCGTCGACTAGTCAATTCACGCCGCAGTCCACGAGCAACATATCGCATTCTGAAGTAGACGGTCGTATCTCCGGCAGCAACAGCCGCAGCCTCGATCGACGAGATAAGGTGAAAAAACGTCTTTTCACGGATGAGAAAACGTCGACAACCAGCGAAAGTAAAAGCTATTTTACGAGTAGCTCGACGCTAAGTGACCATGAAAAGCGTACCCGGAACGATAGTGCGGTCAGAATTTCAGGTAAGCAAGACGAAAGGAAATAAAAGCGTACTACAAACATTGTATGAACGGAGAATGAAAACGAAACCGAAACTGGATATCGTGATTTATTGGTGTATCCTGCGGCAATTATTACGAGTTGAAAATTTTGCACCAGATTGGTGACGAGCGAAATTAGTCCCGGTCTTTTCAGTCTTGCATTGGTCGTTGGGAAAGTGCAAGACTCAAAATTCTGTCTATAGGAACTTGAACAATTCAAAGTCAATTACGTAAAAAAATATTCAAAAATGTTATCCAATAACCCATTGGAACTATGACAGGCGCCGCCATATCCCTTTTGTACCTGATTTTGATATTGAATTTTTTTATCTATTTTCAAAATTTCAATTTCTGCCCAAGTTTTGGAGTTGAAAAATGTTCAGTTTTCTCCTCCAAAGAATCAAGAATGACGTGATACATGCACGCCGTAAATGGTGTTTTTTTTCTTTTTATAATAGTAGTTACTTTATTTTACTATTGAACTAATTATTAATATTTTTTACAAGTTAATTTAACTTTAGGGTATCACATGATTGACAACCACTTATACTGGGACATCAAATTAACAAGAATCTATATTAACCGGATTATTTTTAAAATCTATTCGCTAGTTCCGTATTGTTTGACTTTTTTAGGTATCTTGTTTCACTGTCAGTGATTCGAAGTCCGCTGGCAGTGTTATTGGGTCTAGGATAATTCCCTAACCAAAACTGATTTTTGTAAGAGAATCTTTGTATTTCCTCTTTGACGGTTGGTATCTGAATGTCACGACGAATGTCGGTTCTTTTCATTTCGATATGTCTGTACTCATTTTCTTGGGGCCTAATTTTCACAACTTTCGATGATATTTAGGCCTGAGTTGCTTTACTACTAAAGTGTGGAAATACGTTGTTTTCGTGTTTATTTCGCTATTATTGATTTTGAATTGAGAAATCGTGCAGATTAAAATTGAAAAACACAGAATTGTCTTGAAAAAATATGTTGTTGAATGGAAAACACGGATGTAATTTGTATTTCGCTGATTTTCAATCTGAAGAACAATACTAGATAGGTACTCTATAAAATTTTTTCTGGAAAATTTCTTTTTCATCAGTTTCAGTCCGTATCAGTACTAATAATAAAGAGATGAATTTAAAAATCGATCTCGAATGGAGGTTTTTTCCAGTTTCATCGAGAAATCAGCCCTTTCAAAATGAGCGTTTTGCGGAAAAGTTATCAACCTGTAATATGAGTATAACTTATGGTTCATGAGTGGTAGCTGGGTAATACGCCAAATCAGAGTGAGAGAGAAATTTTTGCGTAATTATTTTTAAATATTCAATAAAATTCTTATTTGTAGGTATCTACCGAGTCTTACAGATATTGAAAAAAATTAGCCTGTAAAATATTGAATAGTACGCAAAGTTTCTTGAAGAAGATGAGAGGTATGCCCAAAAAAAAGGTTGAGAACTGCTGGTCCAGGCAACTAGTCTAACTTCATTAATTCGTTTATAGTGTATGATGCATATACTTGTAAAGTACGCATCAGTACAATTTATGGCACGAGTACGTCTTTATTAATTCTTTGGAGGTGAAAATAAAGTAATTTTTGACTTTCAAAGTGTAATCAAATCTAAAAATGGATACAATTAAGAAATGGCATTTGTCTTTATTCCAACAAAATGTCACTAAAGTATCTCACTTTACGATTAGTTTTAATTAAACTGTTTATGAGATTTTCAGAGCTGGATAAAGATTCGACTGTGCCAGACAAAGACCAAACGATAGATCTGAAAAAAAATACTAACTCCATGCAAAATGTTCGCAATCCTTCAGACAAAAATAATTTTCAATATTTAGTGTTCAATGTTCTTGTTTCTTCCTATTTAATCATGTATTGCTGTTTGCGGTAGGTCAATATTTTTGCGTAACCTGTTTTGGAAAATAAAAAAGTTAAATTAGATATTTCACTCAAATAAAATAGGGGAAAATTTTTTTATTCGAATTCTAATAGTTTTAATAACTCCTTTATAACAGGAAATAAGTCCCCAAAAAATTTTATGGAGAAGAGTGATACCACGGATTGACTGTGCAAGACCAAGATCTAGACTCATCTCATTAGTAGCAATGTTCAAGAACAAAACAATTACTGTTAGTATGGTCTAGGTCTTGTCTCGTTTTTACTCATAACTATAGACACTACACGCTTTACATAATATCTGCCCTTTTGGAAGAATAATTTATAATTCTACAAATAATCTATGATCGCTTCACACCTCCTACTGAGGGGAACAGTTGTAAGATTTTGTTTATGTCCGTTCCCACGCTTAGCTATTTATTATACATACTTGAATATATCAACTTCATTACACTTTTGTGATTTGTCATTCAGAAATTTAACTTTTTAAAGCCATGTAATTATTCAAATTAGCAGTACGTACCATACAAACTTCTGAGTTCTTATATTTTTTGCTATAAATTTTCGTGAAAACGGAAGTCCATTTTTGGATTCTTCAGGAAACCTTCTTAACATTACTACCTGTTGAAAGTGAAGGAGAAGAGTTTTAGGATTAATAACTTGTTACCGAAAAGCAATCACGCAGATACTGGTACATAAAGAAATTTTATCAAGAAATATCCTCCATGAACCAATCACATTTGATGTTTTACTCCATGGATAAATTAGCAAAAAGAGATTAATAATTTTCTCTAAAATTAAGTTAATCATAATAATACCCAAAATTAGGAGAAAAACACACGAATAATAACTTGTTCCTAAAAAAATAAAAAAGTTTTAATGATAAAAATGTGAAGAAGTTAAAGTTCTCGAAACCCCCCAAGAAATACGTTAAAGTAAAATATTCACCTAAAAATGTAATAAATAGACCAATAACATTTTTATAGGTTCTCAGAATACGTGTACTAGAAATTGGTAATCGATCACCTTTTAACATCTCCAAATTTTTCTTCCCTAATTCTTAATTTTATCAGATCTTTTTCTAAATTTCTTGGATATATTTTCAGGAAATTTCTTACATAAAATAAAAAATTTTAATCACCCTATAATGTTTTCTAACCTATAACTTATTGTATTTTTCTGCTGTAATCTGATACTCTTGCTAATTTCGTAATCAAATCTAGCACCATCATGCTCTCTAATTCTTTGCTCCATGAAGTATATTATGAAATAATAATTTCAGAATTTTTGTGACACTTCGTATTAGGTTAAAATGAATTTTGCAGGGGGGAAAATAGTTTCGTCGTCAATAAGTACAAAAAATGCTATTAACCCTTCGTCCATAAAACTACCGAATTACCACTTCACCAAAAACAATAAATACATAAAATAAAACATATAGGTAGGTACTGAATAAATCATCGTAAAGCTATCAATGTCAACTGGTGATGCTGTTGTGCTTTACATGCAAACCAAAATTAATTGTATTCAGTCCACGTTTTACCGGTACACCTACACAATATAAATATACCGGATTATTATTTTTTCTTGTGAACTTCAAAGAGGCTAGAATTAATATGAAATCGAATAAAAAAAAAAAAAAAGAAAGAAAAAAAAAGTGAAATTAACATTTTCTACTGATATTCTGGTTTTTTTTTTTTTTACCTTCTATTTATTTTTATTTTCCTAATATTTAGATACATATTTACCTCTCAGTTTCTGGTACCAACCCTGCAGGTAAATCTAAAACTCTATCCGTTACTTTATTTGGTCTGATGCGCTACTCTGACTCATGAGCCATAATTTAAATTGTTAATATAAATTAAGTAAAATGTTATTCTGGTTTTCTTTTTTTTTTTTCCACTCACATAATTTTTCGATAGATACTCGTCCGCAAAACTTGGAAAATTTAACATTTTGATTGCTGGTATTTTCGAGATTTTGTGGTCGATATATCCGAATCATTCATTTTGTGCTGAGGATGAAAAAGAATCTCTAAAATGTATTGTGAAATGGAATAACTTTTAATGGATTCCTTTTCTTAATTAGATTTAATACTTCTAATTTCTTTCCCCACTCGAGGATGTAAGCTTTGTAGTTTAAGAGCTAATAGTCTAAGTAGAACTCATTTAAAAAGTTTTGTTGTTACCCTATTTTAAATATTTTCCATTTAAGGTTCTTAGATTAAAGCTGTATACTCCATTATTTCTAATTCCAAGCTCCTCAGAAAACCACCCCACCTCCCATTGTTTTTCTTGATGAATTTTCGATACAACTCTTCCACTGATAAATAAAAATAATTTCTTTCCTAATTGGTTAAAATCATCCATTTTTCCACTTAATTCACAGTCAAGTTTTTGCATATTATGACTGGTCCACCAGTTAAGGAGGCATCGTCATTTTATATGGCTGCATTCATGGATCCTAGAAGTCATTTATATGAGCAAGCAGAAACGCTATCTTTCATTCCAACGTTATTTTAAAATTGTGGCTTTTGGTGTGGGAAACCCTTTCTATATCAGATTCTACGAACTGAAAAATTTTTTCTGTGTGTTAAGCGACCATATCATTTCTTGGCATGGGTAGCCAGCTGTTTTAGTGTCTATTGCATATCATAGCATATGAACAACTGAAGAAGTTTCAGTGGCGTTGTTATACACACAGCAACATGCACATACGCGTACTCATCTTCCCTAGTTAGTCCATATATAAGTAGGTGTAGCTGCTTGTCATTTGTATGGGTGTATACAGACAATGATTTTGTGTTTCAAGTGCAATGTGCTAATTAGTTGGGCCACGGACTAGTTTGTGACTAATCTGTCAACCCGGAGACAAGCCCTACTAAGAGGTGGAATTAGGATAACATCTCTACAAAAAGAGATACCGAATGTCCGAACATGTACAGGGTTAGGTGAACCAAAAATCAGATCCTACTTCCTCAACGTTAGTTTGATATCTTAGAATATTACAGCAGTTTGTCATCAAGAAAGTAGGAGTTGACTTTTGGCCCATCCTGTATTTCACCATATAATGCACTGATGTTTTAGTAGATCTCGTATTACTGCAGAAAAATGCTACTATGTACCAAGTTATTCAGGTTTAGGATGTGTGTAATAACTGTATAAAAAAAATGGTTTGTCCTTTTTTGCTGAGTAATATACTTCCTCAAGTATGACCAACCATTTCAAAATTAAGCGAGTACTTGAGTAGTATTTCGAGGTCAAGTCTGCTTGTTACAATAGAAAGCCACCTGTGTGTCTGTTAGCATCATTGAATGTTTTTATCTATGGAAATTTCTTCTTTTCACATTTTATTTCTGTAGGTCAACTCCATTGAATTTTACTATAAGGTCTTGTATTAAAATAATATTTTTGTTTTGTAACAATTCCGCTCATGTAAATTCTGCTCTACCGGTCCAATGTAATCATTACTGGTATAGTATATAAAAACCTTGCTGCATGATGCGTTGGCAGATGTAGTTTGATTAGCCCGAGAAACGCTCAGTAGTGTTTGTTTTAGAGCTCTTCACATTCTGCCGGTGTCTAAAAAAATTGACCAAAACTTCTTATGAAATTCTCATGTAAACAAAAGAAACCAAAGAAAACATTCCTTTGCACTGATTCGGTCGATGTTATTTCATAGATAGTGATACATCTTTGAGCTTTAATTTTTTGCTAGGTTCACATAATTAAAAATCGGTACGATACTGGACGTACGCTGTCTCTTACAACTTGAATATAATATTTTTCTACTCTCGTTGTACACGATCTGGTACCCAAGTATTGACATTCAACCGGTTGTCTTGCCATCTTGGCTATTGAGAAAAGTCAAATATTCAACTCACCGCAGCCTCACAGACAACTTTTGTCTCTCGATACGTTGTACATTTCTCCTCACTGGTGACTGTGGCTATTCGCGATTAGTCTTCCTCGCGTGACCTCTGCAGTCGCCAATGAAAAAAATTTTTTGGCTCTCTCTGAGAGAGATAAACTTATAAATTGTTTATTTTTAGGTTGCTGAGAGCCGTCCATATGATCATTTTTAAAACACCAATTGGCATCAGAAACCTAAAAGGTTCCTTCAACGGTTTCTTGTGAGAAAATTGTTTTTGGAGTGTGTGTTTCCATTTGATCCGAGAAGAAAACGTTGGATTTCATGAGAATTATATCCTTGTACGAAAAATATGAGTATGTAAGGTGTATTTTACACCTAATGTGTTGGTGTTGGCATATCCTAAAACTAGTCATCCTGGGGCTTAATACTCGAACTGTGGCACTAGGTACCACTGTTAACTGTCGTTTCTCCTTCAGCGTTTGCAATGTGACTCAACTTTTGAAATCAGAGCTGAGCAGTCCACATGGCTCACTTGTGATGGCTCATGGTAGCCATTTTCTGTCGACCTCATTCTGCCCGCGTAATGTTCCAATATAAATTTGTTCATGATGTCACGGAGAGAAGAAATGTCCTTTGGACTGTCTTCTCATTTGCAGAATACTCGAGTGCGATTTTGCTGATCTATCTTTCCACTCATATAAGCCTTTAGCAAGTGTCCGTTAACGTAATTTTGTGCCAGATCTCATGGACCAAAAAGTTGGTTGTGGCAACGTAATTTTCATCAAAAAATTTAAATAAAATAAATAGGAGAAAATATAAATTAATACGTTTTTAAATTTTACTTGGTGTACGAAATTGGAATCTTCTTCGACTGATGTTTTATTCATCAGTTAATCGTGTTCTTTTCTTTCGTCTCGACGATTTTTTTCATGGTTTCAAAACGAAGTCGAAAAATGAAAATTTTCGATCAACTTGAATTGGCGTCAATAACCTTCAAAAGAATGGACTCGAATTAGAGAGGAAAAATTAGTAAGTTTTTTCCCCTATATTTTTTATTACACTGCCTCTTTTTCTTTTTTCTTTCTCTCCTTCTGTTGAGAACTTTTTTGTAGAAATGTGTACATCCTTTTTTTCTGAAGTTCTCATCACTCGAATCTATTTATTTTATAGTAAAAAAAATACCACATATGGGGCAAATAAAAGAAATAACATAGCTCAAGCTTTGTTAAAATTATATTCTCACAGTTTGCTCGATGAACTTGACCTCGTGACCATGAAATTGTATGAATAAAATCGCGGTAAGTCTCCAATTTATGCCTTTATGCTGAATACAGGTCTCGAATAAAAACTGTCCTTTCCCTTCCCGTATTAACGAGAAATTATATTTAACTACCATTAGACTTAAAAAAAAATTGAAAAAAACTGAACTTGAGAAAAATTTGAACTACACGATAAAATCTGGACAGTTGATGAGCTCATAGACTAGAGGATTGAAGTGTCAAAAATGAATTTTCATTTCATTTATTGAATGTAGCCTACATAAATATGAAACAAAAATTGTTTTCACTGTTAATATCCTTCAAAAGTTTTTTAAAGTTATGCAGTTCTTTTTTCTATATTTTTTTTTCAGCACAAATTTCAGAATTTAAAATTTTGATAATAACTAAAAGTACCTACTATGTGCTGTGTATTGTTGTTTAGTCTCCTTTTTGCGAAAATTGAGGCAAAATAAATCTAACTCTCGTCAGACCATTTGCAAAGGTGAAATTATGTCAGCTCATATATATGAAAAACAAAACCAAACGAAGCCGATATAGTTAAGTAATAGTTGTTAAGAGGAAAATAATAAATTAGGAAATGCGGGCTGTTGAAAAAACAAAAAAGAGAAAAGGAGAGAAAGAAAATGTATATTGTATGCGTAATTCAACTCCTAAAAAGAAGGTGAAGTTTTTAATTTCTTTCACAATTATTTACGTTCTGTCGATTCGGTGTTAAGTTCTTACTGTAATTTCTGCAATGGTGTACCTACATGGTAAAATAAATTTCTCACCTACAATAATTCTGGTGGTGGTTTCGCGTTCGATGTTTGATGTACGTTCATTTGTTGAAGAGCGAGTGCCATATAGTGAACGTGTTTTATCAGGTTTACACAGAATCTTCAGACAGTAAACCAAGTATATCGAGGTGAAAAAAATGAAATGAAAATAAAAAAAAAATTTTGATTTGCACATCGCTCGTAGTTTGAATGTGTACCATCTTAAACGTGGAAATACGATAATTCGTAGTGTAGTTGGTGTTAATTTCATGTGATTTCGACTCATATTCTCAGTCATGCCGCCGTTAATCAAGAAAACAGGTAGCCTATTGATAATTAATAAGTAATAAAATAACCGATTACACGTACAACATTTAAAACTTACTCAAAATCGGAGGTATAATTGCGGTAGAAGGGAATCGAAAGGCCTTGGACTCCGTAATCTAAAATTTCATCATATTAAAAATCGAAATTATTCAAATATTCGTTAATTAATTTTTAGACCATATACTGAAAATTTCGAATTTTTCTCATACTTAAATGTTTGTTTTTTTCGTTCAGTTTTTTACTTTGAAAATTTTTGGTTTAAATTTTTTTGATAAGCTATTCTCTTGCATAGTTTTGATTGTAAATTATTATATCCTCGTTTAATATGAAAACGATTGACTAAATTTTCAAATCCATAAACTTGCCATAAAAAAATAACCTATGAAATGGTTTCTGTATAAATTTCGGAAGAAGATATCTTCATAGTGTTGTAATGAACGAAATTTTTTTTTAAATTTATATAGGCTTAAATGATTGATGTGGGGATTAGACCATTACTCGTATGAGGAAATAGGCTTGGCCTATCGACGACAGTCGTCACCTTCGGTGACAATTATTCGTGCCTTGCACGTTAAACCACAATACAAATGTATGTTCGTTTGTACTTGTCTATTTTTGCAGATAGACAAGTTACAAATCTCGGACCGTGACGAATCGATAGATAATTATCTCGGCGATGTCACAGACCGATACGAAGATGCATTCTCCGTACTTTACCATTGCCATAGCAACCATAAAGTACGAATAAATTATCTGCACAGTACTTATGTAAATATTACATAAGTGTGTATGTGTGTGTGTAGGGAGCCGGCTATATAAGACGAAAAATTCATAGACTAAATCGCCAGTGTTTGCCGAGGTCTTGGCTCCCTCATACCTTTCTAGTATATTGGCATAAACACGCAAACTGTTCTGTTGAACACCTTCTTTGTTGGTTTTACTTTCCACGACGTAAGGTATTCCACAATTGATATTATTTCAATTTTTCCACAATAGTTTTCTGTTTTTATTCTGATTAATGTTTTATGAATTACGAGCGACGAGTTGAAATAAAATAAAATGAAACCTTCTAGAAAAGTCAAAGTAAATGTTAGAAAAGTGTTCTAAATTGGAATTTTGGTGGTTCTAATGTAGTAAAACTTTTTCTTCTCCCTTTTTGACTGAATTGTCGATGATGAATTTGAAATATGGTTGGATGTAAAATAACATTCTCGTTCAACATTTTGTAATGTAAGTACTCACTTTTAACCAATTTGCTTTTGGCAAAGATCATTCCTACTTAATGATTTACGTTTATCTTTGTTAGGTATACAGTATACTCTATTTACATTAAGAAATTTGTGACATCTTAAACCATATCCGCACTTCTCTGCTCAAAGTACAATATTTGTTTTCCCTACAAAATGAGGCTTATCAGAGTATAACCATGTGCATCGATGCCTTTTTCTCTCTCTCCAACCAACTGCCACATCTACAGGTGATTCTGACTTCACGCATTTCTTAGCGTGAACTGAGCATAGAAATTGGCTATAACAAATTTAACAAATTCCAAGGGACTGAGAAATTTGTTTGTTGTATCAGGAATTTAGCTGGCTACAACAAACAGATTGTTGTTACTGGCTTGTAGTGGATATATGGGCCTATAAAATAATGATGGTTGCAAATTGATCAGTACTAATCATCTATAATATGTACAAGGATATCATTTTTTGCATTCACTGGCCTTTAAAATGTAATTGTATACTGATTAAATCATAAATGATAATTTTTGGAAGGACAAAAGTGACCACTGGAAGAATATTGGGATTAGATTTTTTTTTTTAAGACAACACAGGTCAATTTATTTGTTGTAGGTTTTTTGGCTTCTTTTGGTACTCAGATCTATTGTTGTAGTTAATAGTTTGTAGTAGCTGGATTTGTTATAATAAATTTTCTTAACATAGAAGTAAATGGAGTTCTACTGGGATCAGGTATTTCATGTGTTGTAGCCAGTTGTTTACTGTAGCCGGTATTTGTCATAATTATTTTTACAGTATTACTTTCATGAAGAAAATATAAGAAATATCAGAATTACTTACTTCGTATTCAATTTTTTGTGAAAATCTGTATAATTTTTTCAATGTAGTTGAAGTATTTACATTTTTTTAATGAGGATGAATAAGAATTCAAACTTTATTCTTATAATTAAAATGAGTGGAAAAGTTGGTAGGTAGTTGGAAAGTGCATTTGCTCAGTTTCAAACCTGAAAGTAGAGAAAAGGGGAAAAAAGTGGTTTTTTAAGTTCAGATTCTAACTCAATTGTCCCCACAAAATACAGGACTCACTTTTCAATACAGTTTTTGTTTTCAAAAATTGAACTAAGGAAGTTGTTAGCCTGTTGTTTTGGAGCAGTAATTTTTGCATCAAATTTATGGGGTTGAAAAAATACATGAGCAAAGTATTGACTGCAGTTTCAAAAGTTTTTACATTTTCCTGAAAGTACCAACTACACAGTTTGAAAACAATCAAATGTTTTACAGGCTACCAAGAAAAAACTATACAGTGCCATACAAAAACAATAGGATAGTGGATTATGTGTGAGTGAAATCTATAGCTAATAAGCTGGAGAAAATATGTGGAGAGAGCAGAGGTATAAGCTGGATTAACAGTAAAGAATAAGCAGAGTCTACGAGCTAAACATTTTTTTTTTTTTTTTTCAAGCTATCAGTAGAGTCAGAGAAAGAAAATTTGGGCCTAGGGCTAATGTCAGCAGGGTTGTTCTGAAACAATCGTTGAGCCTTGAGGAGGAACTCTTCTTTCATTAAAAGCATTAATAAAATAATATTGCGAGTGAAGCCATCAAAAAAAATTTTAGGTGTTTTTTTATGTTCGGAAAATTCATACAATATATACCTACCTATAAGAGTTGTTATATATTGCATGCACTCTCAAAATTTCAATAAATTTTTGAAGAGTTACGTTCTGAATTTAGAACACCACTGCTACATGTACCCAAGTGTATTTTTACAAATTATCAATTTTTAAATTTTTATTTTTGGATTAGGTATTTTGAAAAAACCCTTTCGATGTTCCTCTCAGAAATTCCAACGTCTGGTCCCGAATAAATCACCTCGTTTTCTCCCTCTCCCTGGCTCTAGGACTATCAACAACCAAAACTTTACTGGTGATTTTGGGGAACGAGTAAGTTGGAAACTCAAACTCACAAAAATTTTACAATGTAGAAGGCCTAACCTATTTGATTGAACTAAAAATTACAAATCCTAAGAGTAGAACCCGGTTTCCCAACTTGGGTGGCCATCAATCTCGTGGGCCACCCCGTTTCCATCACCAGGACGCCTCTAAAATTTTTAAGTCCATAACGTCGCTCTTTCCAGTTGCTTCTTGTCCCCGTCCTTCCCCAAGATGGCTTTCAAATCAGCCACCCACCTCCTGCCCATAACCAGGAGATCCCTCCCACCTATCACTCCGCCCCTAAAATTTTTCAAGTTATAATTATGCCGTCATCATTCTTTCCGGGTGTTTTCAGTCTCTATCCTTCACCAAAGTGGCCCTCAAATCTGTTGTTCGCCGCCTGCCATTCACGACAATGCCTCTCAAATCCTTCTGCAGTCCCTAAAATTTTTAAGTCCGCAGTTATGACATCATCATCTCCTCCGTGAAACAAAAATCGAATGAAAAAAATAGGATAATACAAATCTGATGAGAAAAATTTTTAATAGAACCCCCTTCAGCCGTTAGACATATCCATGTCAAAAAGTTTATTGCTTTCTTTTCTAGGTATTCAGTAGCAAATTATTTTTAATGGGGTATAGTGGTGGCAGAGCTTGCTAACTCCGCCATGACATACAAAAATTGAGGAAAATACCAGTTTTGAACAGCTTCATTCACCATATTGAGAAGAGGTGATGAAGCCTGGGTACATAGATAACTCACTGGATGCTAAAAGTTGTTCATGAGTATTTAATGCATCCAATATTCCACTTTCTCATTGGGCAAATGACTGTCTGAACGCAAGCTGCATACAGCGAGAATAAATATTACATTTGAATAAACAGAGATAGTGTGTTCAGTATTATTCTTTTTTCAGTGCTATTAAAAGAGTCGTGTGAACTAAGTGAATAATCAAAACTAGGAGGTGTATGAAATATGATTTGACATAAGTGATTCCTCAAAAAAAAAAACAAATCTATCACTCGCGACGAATTTTAATGAAGTATGAAATTTGGACAAATTTTTTCAGTTAATCAATGCAATTATAATTCAGCACAAATTTTCTTGATGTTGGTCATAGAAAAATCGATTTATTGGCTTAGTATTGCTAGGCAATTAGAAAATTCATTTCTTCAGTCTACACTACAGAAACGAAAAACTGAAAAAAAAATCAAAATTTTTTATGAATAAACTGTCTGGAAAAGTTTTCTATTTTAGCAGTTGGTACGAATCCATTAAAAACTTTATTTTTCAGTTCTGATTTTAATTCAATTCTTCCAGACTACCAACGCAACCAATGAAAGTAAATAAAAATCACTTCGAGGTAAATAATAAATGCTGAAATAGTGGGAAAAAATTTGAGTAAATTCGTCCAAACTTTTTCGAAACAAAAACGGAAGAAATCACAAACAATTTTATTTCCTCATTGTATAATAATCTGAGTTACTTAGACTTTCTTTTTCTTTTTTTTACTGTAGCAAATCGGACAAATATTTCCTTTTATTAAAAAAAACTTTGAATTTTTTCTTATATTTTCTAATGTTGTTTTTTTTCTTCGAAATTTTTCGGCTTGATTTGCACCGCAACAGACGGCGCTACTACAATCTAAAATTTAAGTATAATTTAAAAGTTTTTCTTTTTCAGTACCTACCTATTTAGGTTGCTGTTCAAGGATTTAAAGTCGACGAAATAAACTTCTAGGGTTGTGTTTTGTTTATGTTTATTCAGTTGAATGAGAAGTACATTTTTCTCAAAATTTTTTTCGAAAATCTCCTATACCTCTCTTCCATTTTTTAAAGTTGATAACACTGCCCACATTCGAATATTATTTTAAATTTTTTAATTGAAAAATTTAGTAACGAATCAGCTGTCGATTTTGCAGAAGGCAGTGTCTTATAACGAGGGAAAATAGAAGTAAATTTCACATAAATTCGTGTGTTTCTCGGGAAAAAAAAAATACGAATCCTCCAGCAAAAATTGTCACAAATTTCTTTCTTTATTTTCTGCATAGGTGTTATGATACAATATCTGAAATTTGTCTGTGAAGGTGCAGTCAAAATATTGACTGAAAAAAAAAGAAACATCAGAAAATTTTATGTAAATTCCTATAAAATCTCTTGTTCCTTCGTCCGATTGCTGGAAATGTAACAATATTAATTGATTAATGATTTTATTTTTGAATTTATTGTATCCGAATACTTCTGGTTTTCGAGTTTGTCATCGTAGAAGCCTCAAATTTTCGGATTTAATTGTTATTACATTCTGACTCTGGTGAATATGTGCCTTCTTCATAGGATTTTTTTTCACAAATCTGAGATTGCATTTACAGAAACATTCTTACGCTTTTTAGTTGAGAATATGGTAATTCACTGGTTAGGCACAAGGTTTCTTTATTTGCCAGTTTAAAAAATTTTCGATCTGAAATTTGAGAAAAACGACCCTAAAATTAATTATATTTCTCTGGTAAAAGGAGATTCGAGAGAAAATGACAGCGTTAAGAAAAACTACCTTCTTTATCGGTATGTATCACGTCTATGTTAGAAATACCTATCTATTTCAAGTTTCTAAAAAATGATGCTTTTGGAATACCTTCAGAATATAATAATGCACAAAGTGATTAGCCAAACTTTCACTGAAAAGCAAAAATAAAAAAACGATAAAATACATTTACGTGTTTCGAGTCGGCCATAATCGTCGAAATTCAAAATTCATGACTATGAAACACTGACGGGCAGAATAAACAGAGCACAAAATTAGATAATTTGCCATCAGCACTGTCACCTTTAAATGTAAATCATTGGAAACTTTTTTTTCTCTCATGGACGGTATTTTTCCATAAATAGCTGTATAAAACACGAAAAATTCGCCACCATATATCCGTAAGGCTGCTAAAAATTTCTTCCTCTAAAGAGCATATTGATCTACAAACGATTCTGCATTAAAACATAGACGGTAAAAAGTAACTAATTTGAGCGTAGAAATGATAATCATTAGCATGAAGAAAAAAATTAATGTTCAACCAGCCATGCAACTGTATAAACTGACTGCTCTCTTACGAGAGCACAAATGTACTTTCTTTCTAATCACGCTCCGATTATGCAATGTAAACGAATGAATTTCCACTGGTAACAATGGCAAAAGACAATACCTATAGTATTAATTTCAAGACTTGGCAGTTGAAATTTTCCTTAAATTAGAATTGCAGAAATCATTGTTTGGAACAATATTCTGAAATTCGCTATCATCTGAACGCCCGAAGTTTTCTTGGAATGTGTTTGGCGTTAAATTGGTCCCAATTCAGTTCTAAATTAGTGTCTGCATGTAGCCTGGATGTTTGAGATCTGGGTTAGCTTTTGTTAACCTTGTTTCCATCTTATAGGTTTCTTACTTTTAAATCAAATCCCTTGTGGTTCATAAATTTTACCACAAAATTTTGTAAAAAAAATGAAAAACTTTTTGTGACTTGCTGTATATTTTGTGATTTCTTTAAATGTGCTGTTTGAAATCGCAGTCCATGCCATGAATGAATAATTGAAAGTTTCTCTTTGTTTTAAAAGATTTTTCTGCTCACTTAGCTGACAGTCGGTTTGGATTCAAAACCTCTCACATTTCGTAGAAAAATTCTATGTACTTGTAGAATTTTCAACACGAGCAGATTTCAATTAGAAAACTTCTTCATGACTTTTTATATGCCTCTAGCCCAGTCAATTTTTCGAAAGGAAAGAAATCGTTTTTTTTTTTTGTTTTTTTGAAAATGACCCGTCGTAATATAATGTTTAACTCATCACAACCTTTCCCCTTTGGTTAAAGTAAGGCTCTTTATTACCAGCTATACGCCTGAGGTGACAAGAGATGAACCGCCATTTTATGTTATACGTATATATATAGTAATAATTAACAATGTAAAATTCATGAAAAAACGATAACACGAGATGGCGCTTTATCTCTGATCAGCGCCATGTTCATACCTGATAGTAAAGAGCCTGAGTTAAAGTTCTGCAATGTCGAATTTAGTGGCGTAGCTATGGGTTCGTCAAAAATCTGACAAAGAAAAAATATCGCTTCTCTGCATAAAGTAGCCATAATGTCGGATTAGGTTTTTAAGTAGGTTTTCTTTTGAAAACGTATTTATTAATGTTTATTTCATGGATCTATTTGGGGGTGGAGGTAGGTAGGTTTTTCGTTTCATAACTGAGGAAAATTTTGGCACTAATAAGTGAAATTTATGTATATGTATATATATATGCCAATTTCTTGTTACTACGATACAGGCCGCAATTTTTAACCGATGGTCACAAAATTAGGAAAGAATATTAATATTAAGCCAAGGATCTGACCTATTGATTTTGTTACGGATCAGCGGTGCGGTACTTCCGGTATGGCTATTTTCATTTTTATTTTGGCTATAAAATTTTTAATTTTCCACCAATAGCTACGAAATTTGAAAACAAAAATTCATTATGATATATTATAACTTGACATTAATTGTGGTGCGGATCAGCCGTACGGTACTTCCAATTTTGTTTTGGCTATGAAATTATCAATTTTTGATCAATAATTACGAAATTCGTAACAAATATTACAACTTGCTATGAATTTTGGTGTGGATCGGTCCCATGGTACTTCTAGTAATCACTATTTTCATTTTTACTTCGCCTCTAAAATGCCTAATTTTGAACCCATAGAAACTTAATTTCCGACAAGTATTTATTACGATTTATTAATAACTTTTTAGTGACTACCTAATTTTACATTTTTGAAAAACTACTTTTTGTAATGGAGCTGCTGCTGTGTTAAGAGTTTTTTTTCTTAATGGTCGTGTGTTTGCTTTTACTTTTTTCGGCATAGTTGATTATGAAAACTCCTCTCCATTCCCTAAAAAGGGCGTCACTCTTACGTTCTACTTTTCCCTTGCCTACGCAGATCCATTTAGAAAAAAAGGCTAATTACGCCGCACTGGTCGAATTTCTTCATCATTTCCTAAAGATCGAATAAGCACCGAGTGAGAGAAGTTAATTTGATTTATTTATCAAATTCGAAAACACTAAAACTAATGCGGTCTCCTAGTGATTACAAGCATAGTCTACTAATTATTTTGTGGTGTGTCAAGCAGTCACGTGTCTGAAAAATTACCTTTCATATTTATCTAAATAATTAACGTTCGTCGTTCGTTTTAATCGTGGTTGCAGGTTACGTGCGCAAGGTATATGCACCTGTACAACTTAATTGTTTTTTTAATCTTTAACCTATCCCATTTTTTCTATTTTTGGTGACTTAAGCATTGTTTTTTTCCGTTTAACGACACGTTTTTTTGGAAACTAACACAAAACTAACAATCATAATGGAATTGGTAGAGTGATGCGCAATTTATTTTTGATAAAAACTCAAGTACCTCCTATATAAATGCATTGTTAGTTGTACTTTACTTGAGTGACAAAAAGCCGCGAATAATTAATTTTACTTCCTGTGTCGGATATCCAGAGTCGTATTTTATTATTGGAAAAAGACAATTTTCAATTATGTCGGCCGTAAAAAAAATTACTATTCCACGCATTTCTGACTTTTATTCGTCAAAACTATCGAATTTACCGCTTTGTGAATTCCTGAAGACAAATCGTCAGCATAACATGGTAAAAGTCGAAAGTCTCGTCCCCACCTCGTGATGGCCCTCATAAACGTATTAATTGTACCTCAAATTATATATTATTAGTCGATATTTTAGTGCAAAAATTACCCTTTCAGAATTCAGTTTTCTGTAAAACCTAATAAACATGAAAAATAGGTTATTACTTTTTTGCATCGAGTCTTGTTGCAATAATCCTTTTCATTTTTTTTATCTGTTTTATTTTATTTTATTTTTGTCTCAACCTAGTTTGGCTACATGTTCAGTTCATCAATTTTTAAGAGAAAGCGTATTAAGGGTCCTCGTGTTATTGGTTCTTTCTTCTCATACAATGACTTGAGAAAAAAACAATATAAATCAGTAAATTAATTATGTAAATTTTTTCGAAATAGTATTCAAAATCAAAAAATTTTAATTAATCACTCCAAAGGTTTATGAATTTAAAAAAATGTAATAATTTTAAAAAAATGAGTTTACCATCCGGAATTTTATTGTAAACTTTTCGGAATTCGAAATTTGGATATATTATACATACATAGAACAGAAATCCCAGCGTATCACTCTGATAGAAATATTTACTTTCAACCATTCTTCCTCTGGTCGTATAAATGATCTTAAGACAGCTTCAATATATTGAGAAACGTTTCTGGAAAAACTTTAATTTTTCATGCAGAAAGTTTTTTTTCTGTCATAGGAGAGTTTATCCTCCTAGAGACCCACCAATGATTTTTCTGTATCTAGGAGTTGGTGACACTACAAATCAAAAATTATTTCGTAATAAAGGTAAATAATTATGCTGATATCTCTTGAAGACTGCTCTATCCAGTGGTATCAAAAATATAAATCAAATCATCATTGTTCATCCTCGTAGATTATTTTTGATTTGTCTTATTCTCTTAATTTCAACAGGTAGAAATCAATTTTTTATCTAGTTGAAAAAAAAAAAAGAAAAAAATAAGTTTTTATTATTTATTTATTTTATTTATTTTTTAACCTTCTCAGAGAGAAACAGTCTGAAAAACACCGACGAAAGTACGTGCCAAACAGATTTTGGCTCACCGCTAAACTCCAACCAAAACGACTCCAAGTCCACAACAACGGAATCGATAATTTCTAGTTATGGGGTCGGCCCCACAGATGAAAATGGCAGGCCACTGTTCGGACTGAAAGCACTGCGTCCTTCGAGTGAGACGAAAATCTCCGAAGAAGGTAGCTAAAAAATTACGACACTCCATCTTAATCTGAATTAGGGTTTTTTTTAAATGTAAGTATATTGGGCCACCATTTTGTACGCCTTCGAAGCCCGGAATAATTAACCGGCTAATAAACAAATTAGGTCTAATATTATAACATAAGTTACTTACAATTTTCAAGCTTTGATTCGTTCTAATGAAAAGATAGCCTATGTCTTTTCTACTTACTTTCATGGATTCTGTTATAACATTTCTATAATTCGAACGGCAAAAGGAAATAACTTTACAATTTAATTTCATTTTTATGTAATAATATATGTAACAGTAAGTTAATAACAAATATAATAGTTCAAAAAACCTGATCAGGATCAAAATGGTGGCCCATTGTAACTGTATTATTCAGACTTTTGTTCTGAAACACATACGGTTAATAAATATTAAAGTTTAGCTTTTGTACGAGGATTTAGGTATGTTTGAGTATTGAAATTGTTGGTTTTTAAATTCAAATTTAAAATCCATTTTATAATATCTCGGTCCATATTTGAATACATAGAGAGCAATTATAATTTGTAAGGTTTTGCTTATTAATGAGATACCTGATTGAGAAAATGAACAACAATAGAATAATAATGAAGGAAGTGATTTCAAATGTGACCCTTTTTCATTTTAATTAACTTGGAATGAAATTCTGATTTTTTTTAGAATGATTGGTGCAATTCGATCAAAATTTACATCATTTTTATAAAAAAAAAGTAGCTTTAACCAGCGGCTTTCTCTCAGTCATGCAGAAAAAAAAGTTGTCCTCATATATAGGACCTGGTCTGGCTAGAGTTTGATGTTTATTGGTTTTGTAGTTTCTCAGAAAACTGAGGAACAGAAAATGACTGCAAAAATGGTTTTCCATTCTGAGAAAACGACTATTTTTCCCATAATTTTGGGAAAGTTTTCGACTCTATTTTCATTTCAATCATGAACTTCTGATTTTGAATTGTGGATACATTGGCGAACAGGGTTTTCTAACGATGCTGCGTTAGAATTTTTTTATTTTATTTGTACTTATATGATCTAGTGGGTAAAAGTCAAGTCTCAAGAAAAGTGTAGGTATTCTTTAAGTATTCTCAGTAATTCAATATTCTCATCATAAATATTTCATACTCTTTAATTCAACTATTTTTTTCTTTTTTGTTGTTTTGAATGAATTGTTAGATAGAAAGCGAGAAAAAAAATTCTGTAAAGTTTCAGAAGCTGTGGAAAATTAAACCAGTGATCTTAAGGGGCTTTTATCTAACAGCTCAGTTTCTTACATATTGGAATACCAGTTTTTGTATATTTATTCGCCATTTTTGCAATACACACAAAGTTTAAATTTTGGAAAAAAAACTTTCCTTCCTTCACCTCAAGAATCCTCAATGCTTATCGAAAATAGAAAGCTGGAATTAATACTGTTGAAAGGAGAAGAAAATTTTCTAAAATCCACAAAAAAATTAAAATTTTTATCATCATAAATTTGTCGAAAATAAAGCATAAGAAAATCATAAAATAGTGGAGAAAGTAGAGTTTTTTGTTCTTTTATTTTCTTATACCATTTACTCAGAATTACTTCATTTTAGATGAAAATTAGTGGTACAATAACTTTTTGTAATACAAGTGCAAAGAGTGGTGGTTTTGATACAAGTGTGAATTTTCCAAAATGAGTCAAAGGTGAGTGGTGCAAATTTCACGAGTATTAGTGTACTGTACGTGCTAGTCACACACTATTTATTAATACACCCCCTGCCCAAAAGAAAAGACAAATGTGTGTTTGTTTTTGTGGGAATGGGCAAGTTTTCACCCATCAAAAGGATCTGCTGCATGTTGAAAGGTCTACGTTCTTTTAGTGTATTGGCAGCCAACCTATACAGTGTACAGACAAACGCTCTTATTACCAGCGAGTGTGGGCAAATGTGGGGCACTGTAGTTGCTGCGGTGCAGGACTTATTACCCACACGCAGTTACGTGTGAGCGAGTGGATACGTAAAATTAACATTTTTGTAGCAACCACACATCGTCTATACAAACAATATGCGAGTTTGTTATATTTTATTATTATGATACATCGATCTGTTGATCGGCGGAGGTTGAGCCTTGTGGCAGGACAAATCCCCACAGTTATAGAACCAAATAAATAATTTTACTCTATTTTTAACTAAAATATCTTCGCATCCCTCACCCGCTTTACTCTAGAAAAAATTCCTAAAATTTTTTCAAACCAAATGATTAATTTAATAATTTTACTTTAAAAAAAAAAGTAGTCGAGCTGTGCAAGAACGTAATCAAGCTGTGCAAGAAAATAGTCAGCCAATTGAGAAATTCATTAACTTGAAAGTGTGCATGTTCCCATCAATATTTTTATACGCTTTTATTCTACTCACTCAATTTGTTGAAGTACACCCGATGACCAACTTCAGCGCTGCCTTCACGTGTTGCGACACACGCAACATACACTTAGGCCCATATTCACAAACGTCACTTTAACCTCCCTTCACTTAAACTTCACTTAAAAATGACTTATGGCATAATTTTGTATTTAAGAGTGTGGTAACATTTTATTTTTGCATTGGAACCCTCATAAGAGATACAATGTTCCCACATTTATAAGTACGAAATTGTGTAAAAAACTTTTTAAGTTAAATTTAAGTGAAGGGAGGTTAAAGTGACGTTTGTGAATATGGGCCTTATATCCATTTTTAACAGTTGTTTTTTCAATTTTTTTTTGTTTCTGTATTGGGAAAAAAAGTGAGAAATTTTATTTTCTCTTTCACCGTTATTTTCTTCTTCAAATTATAAAAGCGTATTTTTTAAAAACTCGTTTTATTTCTCGTTGTATTGAAATTTGTTACTTTTAGTTCAGTTAAGGGCATTAAAAAAGTATTTTCCGGTTGGATGTTACAAAAATGAGTTTGTAATTGAAAAATAGTGTAGGTCATCATTAGAAATTTTTTTCTACAATCATTAATTTTTGAAATAATTAACAAATCATAAAACTTCAAATTTTCCATCAATTTTTGATTTTTTATAGCTTATTTCTGAAAATCTAATGACGATTAGAAAAGTATTTTTGCTATTAATTCAAGAAAATTTTTTTCTCGTTCCAACAGTACCAAACCAAGCTTTTAGCTTAAATAGCGGCTCAGGAATCGTGACGTTTTAGAAGAGAATTTTTCTTCAAAATTAAAATGTTGAGAATATTGCAAAATAAATAAATACTTGCACTAAATTGGAGGTTGAAGTTTCATTATTATTATAGAAGATACGTTTTGTTCTCTGTTTTTCAAAAAATAAAACAATTTTAAAATACTTGAACACTGTATTTTTCTTTAAAAACTTCTGAGCTTAAAATTGAAGGATTCATTAATTTCGCGCAGAGTTGAATCCACGGGAAGCTAAGCCCTTCCAAAACTGGGTGAAGCCCGCTCCCTCCCTTCAGAAAAAATCTAAGAAATACAAAGAAGTAACCTAATTCTATTTATTTTCATCTTTGAAAAATTTATCGTATCTTCGCCTCTGATTTCACGTCGTTCAATATTCGCAGCGCAATCCAGAGTTGGTTTTTTGGAAAAATATCGAAAGATTTCATTGTCTGGGATGATTAATTTTGTCAAGCATTTAACAAAAATTATTGGATAATGTAAAAAATCATCCAAATGGATCACCTAGAGGGTCTTGCAAAATGTTCTATCCTGAAGGCGCCAGTTGCGGATAAAGATGCTTGTCTTAAAAGTTTTACAGTACTGACTTACCAAAGATAGTTTCGATTTAGCATAGCTGCATCGTTTTATCTTACTATTTTGAAAAAACTCCCCAGGTTAGTTTATATAATTCAATAGAGAGAGGCAGGCTATAAAAAAAAAAAAAAACATATGATTGCGGTTTTTTTTGGAGAAAGCAGTAGAGAAATGAAGAAAGGTGAGGTGAATTCTGTGAAGTTGCGGAAAAGAATACCTGTATTCGAATGGAAAACGGTTGATGCAAATAAAGTAGATAGATGCGTTAAAATGGAGTGTTATTATCAAATATAAAAGAATATGCTGAATGTGGCGGTCGTAAGAGTTAATAACCAACGCATGCCATATTTTGGCCCATTCCAAGAATAAATATTTTATTAAATGGATGAGAGAGTCTCAAATTGGGATGTATCAAGTGAGTTATCGGATTCAGTAACAGCATCAACAGCTTTATTGTGATAAATACCAGAATGAGCTGGGAGCCAGCGTATGGTGAATGAACAATTGGAGGAATTGAGAATTCTGTATTCAGTAATAATGTACTCAGTCATAATTTGAAAGATTGGAAGAGGTGAAGATGATTGAGCCTGGTATTAAGAATTGATTAGAGGATAGGATATTTCGGAAATGAGGTGAGATGCAATGTAGCTGAATCATATCATATACTTATGTAAAGAGTGTTGTTACTACAGTGTATGAAAGCGAACTTGGCTAGATGAGCTACCATGATCAAGTGTGTATGTTTTCGTGGCCAGGTAATTATAATCAATTTATCTGGTCTACTGCAACCTAAGCTGTATAATTGGAGCCCCCTGACAAAGTCTCGCAAAAACTTGTAGTTCTAATCCTACTGTATATAATTGTGTTGTTTACGTATTTGTTTTTTTTTTTTTTGAATATTTATCTTTTGTAATTTTCATATCATTTCATTCATCTAGTTCTTTTTTATTTTCCCCATATCATTTAATTACAGATCTCGACAAATATACAGAAAAGAAAAATAATTACGAACGAGAAATAACCGATCATTCAGGCAGACCATTGTTTGGGATTAAAGCTCTGCAGAGATCGTCAAACCTTGGTGAGGAGCAACAGCATGACGTGTCTTTGCAGTTTGTAACAACTTTAAACCAGCAACAGCCCAGTAAGTTAGGAAAAAAAAAGTTAATTGAAAAATTTTGAATGGAAATACGAGCAGTTTTGAGAAAGATGCGGTGGAAGGAAGAAAAGAAAGAAAAAAGAGGAACATAATTTTTTGGTATCCTACCGTTGCAAAATGTTGTGTCACCCCATCGTTAAATAATACAAATTTACAAGGAGAAGAAAACAATAAATTGAGGATGAAAAATTTTCTCGCGATTCTTTACGTGCTTAATCGGTACGTACGAAGTTATTAGTTTTTTCTCTCCTTTCCTCAACTTCCGTATGTCACCATCGCACTCCCTATTCTATGCGAAATAATTTCAATTAATTTCCGACATCGTTGTCATTTCTGAATGCAAGAACATGTCATATCGATAGGTGAGAGCAAATTTAAACCGGGAAAATTTTCTCACGACGTTTACTTTACAATGCTGTTTTTATTTCATAAAATCGTTTAAATATAGGAGCGTAAGGTGTCGCCAAAGGGTGTAGCCAAGGGATTCTGAAATAATCTCCCCTTCCCCGATGATTTTATCACGATCAATATTTGGAAACAGTATTGTATGCGATCCAGTTTGATTGTTCCTTCTTTGATTCACTAAATGCCTTCGTAATTATCTGCTTAAAAATGAAAAATATTATAATTTATCGATTTATGTAGATACAAGAGTCATTTATGGGAATTATTTTCCGGCTGAAAGTACAGTACCTATCTTGTTTATTGATGAGTACGTTTGTGAAAAATATTATCTAAAAAACGTAAAATATTCGCTTATAATATACTTTTATTTTATCAAAATATTCAAAAAATTTTCTTTAAAAATCTAAAATATTCCAAAATATTTTCAAACAATGTGGGTATTGTTGGAAAGAGTTATTCAATTGTAATTCAGATTCACGCTTTGTACCTTACTATCGCTAGTAGAAAACTTTATAAACAGGAAATGTAAAAATATAAACGAAATTATAGAAATTTATTCGAAAGTACCAGCCACCCCCAGTACTACCAAAAATATACTTGACAGAAGTTGAAATTCAAAAATTGTGAAACGTTCTCCAAAAACAGCAAAAAACTATTAAACTGGGCTCAATATCTGCAAATATTGTCTGAAACTAGTTAAATATACAGAAATAGATATGCTTTTATATGTTGAATAAATGTCAAAATATTCTCTAACAAAGTGGTCTGTTTGATTTCATAATTTTGAAATCACTTCAAAAAAATATACTTTAGCATATTTTTCTAAATCTTTGTGATATAGAAAATTGGTCTTGGACTTGCATCAGGCAAATAAAAATGGCGATGTATCTACCTGTGTATCTATGTATGAATTTTAAGGCCATTTTGAAATTCTGTAATATTTCTTGTGAAAATTTTCGCTAGTTTGTAGAATGTTCGTCATCTGGTGTACAAAATGGCATACATTTAGTGGAATTATTTTTGCTGTGCATAAAAATTCGTCTTCATTAATGAAAATGACAAAATATAATATCCCAAATTGTTTAACCAGCTAAAATTTTGTTCGTTTAGTTATACGTTATTTCAAAAAATGATTGTAGAAACCAATTATGAATCAGCTAAATTTTGATTTTATAATTTCTACATTTAAACCTGCGCTCTAAGCTCTCATTTCGAGAAATGAATTTTTGTTGGTCTCTGCTAATGAAAAAAGTTCACTTAATTTTGGACTTGAATTTCTTCTTTATTTGTTGGAAACATTCGCTTCTGACTCACAAAATTATTCCCTTTAGGATAATCTAGAGAGGGGAAGAAAGTGTACCAAAGGTACTGGCCCAGAATTTTTCTGAAGGGTGGAAAAGTCCTCCAAATTTTTTTCTTAATAAATTGTTAAAAACTCCAAAAAATACGTATTTTCTGTTTGAAAAGGGCTAGTCAATTTATTTCTCCTTCAGACCTAAACTTCTCTCTGAGACCCTATCCATACTTGGGCCAAATTTGATATAAATTGGGATTCCCAAGAATCATGTATTACTTTTGTAAAACAAGAACTTGACTAAGCAAGATAAAGATCAAAGACCATGACTGTCGTAGTATTGATATTGGTCTTGGTATTGCTTTTACTCATTGCTAATCCTATACATTTTTCCGAAATATATGGCCTCTATAGTGGCTTAAATGATTTAGATTAGTTTCAAAAAATACAAAATTCAGTAAGTGACGTTATTTTAGAATAAAAAAATTCGCAGTCAATTTTTTGAAACAAAAGTCGATTACATAGAATACGATATGACGATGCGATGGAAAAGAATCCTAAATTTTATTCGATAACCCTGTTTCTTCGTTTATTCCATATTCGTATCTGAAAATATAAATTTTGAAAAGACTTCGCCAAATCATATCGCGCGAAATGTACAACCATTAAAAATTACTATTTTTTATTCGCTTTCAATATAGCTTACCGCCGAAATTGTTGGTGGACATTTAAAAAATATACGATCGTCAGCAGCTGTGTTTTCGCAAATGCCGTATTCTACTGAAATGAATAAAAAATAATTATGGCCCGAATACGAAACCATAAAATATTGCTAGAAGGTTGAAAGCTGAAAAAAAAAATAAGAGAAAAGGAGTTCTTTCGCTTAGAATGAAAAACAACAAATCATAAAAACCAAAACATCATTTTAAATTGCAAATGCATTCGTTGAGATACAGAAATTGATATTTGTCTTATAACGAGTTTAATGTCGTTAAGCTTTCTGATTTCAATTCAAACTATATCATCTTGAAGAAAAAATGAGAGAAAATAATTTTGTTCGTGTGACATTTCGTGTGTGGGGCGCGGTATTTTTTGTGTGTTTTTTTCTTCTAAATATTTCATCATTCATGTACTAGTTTTTCTTAGTGAAAAAGTGAAAGGAAAAACTTTTTCCAAAATGTACCTACCCTTCCAAAAAAAGAAAAGAAAAGAAAAAAAAGATACGAGCGAAAAAATCGATTGATTGATTGCAGCTTCCCCACGTTTTTATTTAAAAAAAAAAAAAAAATTGGCAACATTAAAAATTATTATCTTCGATCGATTTTTTAATGCCGTAATTTCATGAAAATAACTTGTTTTCGTTTTGTTTTTCAGAAAGCAAAGATTTTTATTTACCAATCATTCATCATTCAATTTATGTTTGTATGCTAACTGCGACCATTGAAAATGATAGAATTTTTTCTGAATCATAAAAAAATTCCGATATTTATTCCCGGCAGAACCTATTCAACTGAAGGAATGGAGAAAAAACTGACTGGGACGGTACTTGAAAATTGAATTTGTTGATCGGGACCACAAAGTTCTGTAGATCTCTCTGGAAATGTTCAAGTCGGGTGTGCAAGGGATAGTCCTTTGGTGCTTAGCGTTACAATCGGAAAGTAATAGGTTGGAGACCAGCAGCCCCGTCACATTCCCTACTCAAAAAGGCGGTCTTTTCAATTTGCTTCAATTCATGCCCTCACATGTGATTTAAATATTCATGCTGAGAGGTCTATGGTCAATGGATCTTGCCATTTCTCCCTTCACGCCCATTGGTATCTGTCTAGGTTGGTAGATTTTAGCATATGAGATTTTAAGACTACAGTCTCTTTAAGTCTCATATATCTGCGTGGCTATCTACTCATAGCAGCTGTATAGCTCCTGAGGACGACGTTTAACTTATGACTGTTTTGATTATATTTTTCTATACTTATTTCTCTCTATTCTCTCTACTGAATCATCTATCGGACTGATTTGGACTTCCGGAGATCTTTTCGAAGTGTTTCATGAGTGTTGTGCCATGTTGCTTTAATAATGGATATTATAACGTTCGCTTTTCTTCTAGATATTCTTGATAGTCAAGTTTTTAGCTGAAAAGCTGGTTAAGGTATCTGAATGAGTTATCCATAAGAATAATTTCATTTCCTCTCATTATGAGGTGTAACAGCGAAGCTTACTTTTTCCAGAATTAGACGGGTTCAGTTTAATTTTCCAAGTGTTTGCCTAAGCTCAGACATCGTCTCCTTCTGTCTAGATTCCAGAAACAGTAACACTTTAGTGGTTTTGATTTCTGAGTAGAAAAGCCTTGCTTAAAATATGGAGTTTTCTCATTTTCTCGCCATAATTGTTGTATTTCAGCCTTCATTTCATTCAGAAATTAATTCTAATAATTTGTCAACAATACGTGCTCATTGCATGGTCATAAAATGTAGCCTGGAATTTCTGAAGTGTATTCCAGTATATTGGGCTTTGGCTTCTTGGACACTAGGTACCCATGATAAGAAAAAAGCAGAGAATAGAAATTTGTAAATTTTTATGTCAGATTTTATTGGTGATGTGAAAAAAATGAATAGAGCAGAAATCAAGGGAAAATTTTCACTTCGTAGAATGGAACTTGAAAATTTATGCATATTTGTACCATTTGAAAGCAGTGTTGAGAAAAATTTGGATTGAAGAACCGGTAGACTGGTAGATTCAAAAAGAGAGTGATGTAAGTTCGTTTTCAGCAAGAATATGAAGATGTAAGGAGCATTGAGGTTTAAGGGAGAGGGTCATCCTATGGTTATCAACCAAATAGGCAAATTTAATGGGCACTGCCACATGAATTACAACGTTTTGATATTCGTGCATTTATACTCTACTGAATTTAATCCGTATCTATACGACATTTAAAATTTTTCCGAAATTGCATTCGGACTTGCGCGTTAATTAAATTTTCGAGGCTGTATGCGAATACAAGGCTAAAGTTCAAGTGTTTGAGCAGCACACACGTGCAAATAGAAAACGCCAGTAAAAACAAAAATAATTAACAACTCGACTCTGTGCCTCCTATAAATCATTTTGACTTTAACTTTATGGTCAAAATCTTGTCTAATAGGCGTCGATTTGAATGAAACCAATTTTGATTGTCGTAATTTTGGAAAGTGCGAATAGAAAGTTGCGCGCTGTTACCATTTTCTCCAAAATTGTCTACAACTTTATTACTATTACCTTTCCTTTGATTCATCTCGCCCATTATTTTGGAGTTTTTTTAAAAAAGTAGGCTCCATTTTAGTGACTAATTCCCTTTGAACAAAAATTTCAAAGTAAAGTTGCAGTATCGTACATGGTAGCACTAATACTTAACTTACCTGTATAAGATTGTAATTTCTGATATGACAAAACTCATTCTCAAGCTATTTAATAACTAAAAAAACTATCTGCCTTATTGTTTGTGGCTGCTTTTACATAATTTTCGATTATCTGGGAGAAGTGAAAAATTTTTTGTTTGCTAGTTGTAAAAAATATCGAAATTCATTGGCACCAAAAAATTGAATACGGTAATTAAATACTTTCTTAAGAAGTCAAGAATTATTGATAACAGGACTGGTAGATAACCTTACAGTTTATCTATTGCCAGTCAGAGATAAAAAAAAAAACATTTTTATCATCCACTTCATGCTTGCTAAATTTCAAGGTATTCTACAAAAATATTCCTTCGTTTTTTAGTAAGTTTTCTTTAGAAAATCTACTTATTACGCTTGGTGCGGTATTAGCCCAGGGTTAGGGGTGGTTACTTTTTTCGTTTTAAGACCTCAGGAAAATTTTGGCACTAATAAATCGAATTCATATGTATATATATCAGACACCATATTAACAAAAAGAGAACAAACATACTTAAGAAAAAATGTGTAATTGAGGTTTGTAAGGTATAAAATTACAGAAATTGTTCAAAATGACTACTTTCTACTAAGACATAATAACCTAGGCCATCGATAAATTCAGCGTGCACCTCCTCTAATTGGTTAAAGGAAATATTGGACAACCAATTGTTTACGGCAATGCAGAGTCCTTCCACAGTGGAATATGGTCCATATTTGTAAAATGCAGATAACATGTGATCCCACAAAAAAAATTCAAAGGATTTAAATCAGGGTACCTTGGTGGCCATGCTAATGGTTTGTCATAAGTTCCAATAAATTTTTTGTCTGATAATCACAAAATTTGGTTTGAACATTTGTACTAAACCAAAGATTAGACCTATTGATTTTGGTTTGAATCGGCCATAAGGTAATTTCGGTACCACCAGTTTTATTTTTATTTTGGCTATAAAATGTCAATTTTGCACCAATAGCCACGAAATTCGGAATTAATATTTATTTTAATTAATTGTAGTATGCTATTAATTTTGACAAGGATCGGCCAGATGCTACTTCTGGTACGCTACTTCCGGTATGCTAATTCCAGTACAGCTACTTTTATTTTTATATTGGTCATAAAATGCAGAATTTTGGAACCATATGTACGAAATTTGAAACAATATTTATTATAATAAATTTTAACATGCTACCACTTCTAATACGGATCAACCAGATGGTACTTCCGGTAAAGATTTTTTTCCTCTTTTTTTTTTTTAATTTGTATGAACTTTTCTTTTTATAAAAATTAACCATATTATAATGGTAAAAGAGGTGGTAATGTACCTAATTATAACCACTTTCGATGTTACACCATACACAAAATATTACCTACTAAGAGCAGCAATACTTCTTACAATATTTCAAGTTTATCATCCACAAACTATAGTGGATCTTAACATAAAAAGAAAGTCGAAGAAAATGCCAAAAATACATTCAAAAAACAGATCCAACTACCAGAGTTTCTCCCAAAAGATGCAGAAACTTGGTTTATACAACAACTGACCAGCTGTTTCTGACTCGAGGAGATTCCTCGAGAGCATAGATACAGGCAATTATGTGGAAACATGCCTGCACAAATCATAAAAGCTTGTCCAGACATCATCGAATGTCCTGACAAAGCAGAAGACTCGTACAGTTGGTTCAAGGACAAAATAAGAACTGCATTTGGCATAACTGCTCGAAAGAAATTTGAGAACTGATGAGAGGCACGTCCATCGGAGATGACAACCCGTTGTGCAAGCTGTTACCCATTTACTGCCCACCGGAAAAACTACCCATGAAACTACTCAGTTACTGCCAAGTTGTGCCAATAATAAAATTATTCAACCAATCAGAAATCTCTCACTAGAGTGTCTAGACCAATCAGAATTCACCATTCTAGATTTTTTGCATCTCTGATGTTTCTCAGTTGCTCCCCAATTATTACCCATTTTTGCTGCCTGTTTATTGCCTATTTACTTCCCTTCTTGATACCTATTTACTGCCTAGTTACTGATCATTTTCTCCCTGTTTATTACCCAATATTTTTGCAGCCTGGTTGCTACCCATTTACTTACTCTTGTGATACCATTTTAATGCCTGGTTTTAGCTGATTTGCTTCCTGGTTACTACCTATTTAC